>JADRCH010000088.1:2247538-2282879 GCA_019843965.1 Rhynchomys soricoides
ATATCCAAATGAATACGACAATACCATGCTTTCTGTTTATTTGACCCAGGGTACCCAGAAACCGGCCTCTGGAGTTGGAAGACTGCTTCAAGCCATCACCGTTGCAGGCTCTGACCCTACTACAAGTGTCTGACCTTCCTCCACTTAAGATATGGACCATGAGGCCAGATGGGGTTGCATACACCTTTAATTTCAGCGCTCGGGAGGCAGAGAGAGAACTCACGCTGTGTGTGCAGCTTTAACAAAGCCACCTAAAGCATCCAAATCAGTGCAAACTGGCAGAGCTTAAGGTCTGAGTCTCTATCACTTGTTCAGTGCTCTGCAACATCAACGGTTTCTCTGCAGCAAGGCCTAGCACTCTAAGATACTTCCAGGAAGAAGCCTCCTTTTAAAAAGTCGGTCATGCATTTGTTTGACAGTTGCTTTGATGAAACCCTCAGATCGCTGAATATTCTTCGCTTTTAGTCATCTATTCTACTCGAGTCTTTGCACTTCTTTTCCTCAGTCTAGCAACCCAAGATCAACCAGGAAACAAAAGATTCTACTTGTAATAAGCAGCCAAAACTCTGAATAAAAAATTTCCATATTTTAATAGGAATATTTGTTGAATGCTCATCTGTAATAATACAAGGTTTAAAATAATCTAAGAATCCACAGAGGGGAAATTGCTGTACACACACGCTTTTTTTTTTTTTTTTTTTTTAAAGGATTAAAGGAAATAAAACAAAATGACAACATACGTCATCTCTAGGTAATGATTTTTATGTTCTTATCTGTAACTTCTAAGGATTCCAAATTTTCTAACATAAGCAATGAAAAACAGTATTTTCAGTTTTTGAAAAGAAGCTAAACAGGAAAAAAGGCCTAACTGAGGATTCTTGAATCTCACTTAGAGGGGATAAAATAGTCATAGGAGGCAGATGGAGGGAGGGAACTGGGTGGGAGAGGGGAGGGAAGGGATCAGGTGTGGGGAAGAGACAGGAGGGATGGCCAGATGGCCATGTGAATGAATGGAAATCTGCAACTGACGGCATTGGGGGCTGGGAGGGCATCTCCAGGATGTGGCAGAGACTTGGGATAAGGGAAGCTCCCAAAAATCAATGGGGGTGACCTTAGCTGTGATTCATAACAATTGGGAATATGGAACCTGAAGAGGTCACCCCCTGGAGCCAGGCAGGAACCACAGTGGAACAACAGAGACACCCACACACCCACAAAACTTTCGACTCAAAATTTATCCTGTCTACAAGAAATGCAGGGGGATGGAGCAGAGACTAAGAGAATGGCCAACCAATAACCGACCCAACTTGAGACCCATCCCATGGGCAAGCACCAATCCCTGACACTATTAACACTCTGTTATACTTACAAACAGGAGTCTAGCATGGCTGTCCTCTGAGAGGCTCCACCCAGCAGCTGACTCAGAGGGATGCGGAGACCCACAGCCAAACAGTAGATGGAGGTTGGGGATTCTTATGGAAGAGTTGGGGGAAGGATTGTGGCCCCGGAAGGAGATAGGAACTCCACAGGAAGACCAACAACAGAGTCAACTAACCTGGAACCCTGGGGCTCTCAGAGACTGAACCACAAACCACAGAACATACATAGACTGGACCTAGGCTCCCCTGCAAATATGTAGCAGATGCACAGCTTGGTCTTCATGAGGGTCCAGAACAACTGGAGTGGAAGCTATCTCAAAAGCTGATGCCTGTAGGTAGGATGCATTCTTCTAGCTGGGCTGCTTTATCTATCCTCAGTGGGAGAGGATGCACCTAGCCCTGAAGAGACTTGATGTACAAAGGTTGGGGGATACCCTGGAGGAGCTCCACCCTCTCAAATGAGAAAGTGGGGGATGGGGGTGAGGATTTTTGGAGAGGGTCACTGTGAGGAGGGCCAGTGAACAGGATGTAAAATGAATAAAAAAAAAAGTATTGAAAGCTTTTGTTGGATTAATCTTAAAACGATACCAAGAGCACAACTGTTTGCAAGTATACTGTAAAACAAAGCTACTTACTTTTATATCAAAAGGTGATTTCTTCTTGATATGAGGAGCCCAGTATTTACATGCTAGCTAAAAAAGTAAAAAGTATGAATGTTAAGTTCCAGGTTCACACCATTGTACCATTCAGACATGAGAAACTGATTCTTAAGGCAGACTTAGGACTGGAGAACTGGGCAATTTTAAAGGTACTATATAGGCATGTAATTTAGTTACCATCCTTGGCCACAATCCAATAAATACCAGTGATGCTTTGTATGGTAACTAGCCACCATTATGTTCAAAACACCCAAACATCCCAAGTCTTGGGCAAACAGTATGGTTTGTTTATAAGCAGAGTATACCATTTTTGGTTCAGTCATAAGAAAATCCAGAACTCAGGAGATTTATTTAGTAAGCTGCCCATGATTAGTCATCAGCTGAGAAAGTATTAAAAACCAGTTTCAAAATATTCATGAATGTTGATATGTAAAGAAATGAGCTTTTAAATGACTACTATACCAAGGCATAAGGAGACAAAAATCATTATGAAACTATAGCATAAAGGCTGATTATAACAAAGAATATAGAAGTTGGTGGTGTTAATTTTAGCAGGTTAAGCTTCACTTAGAAATTTAAGTACACAGATAATGTCTCCAGAAATTGAAGTGGATTAAATACTTGTCAAGAAATGTGGACTGGGGTGGAGAAGTGGCTCAGCAGTTAAGAGCACATGGCCTTCCAGAGGACCTGACTGCACTCTCAGTGCCATGTTGAGTGTCTTCCAGAGGTCCTGACTGCACTCTCAGTGCCATGCTGAGGACCTTCCAGAGGATCTGACTGCACTCTCAGTGCCATGCTGAGGACCTTCCAGAGGTCCTGACTGCACTCTCAGTGCCATGCTGAGTGTCTTCCAGGGGACCTGACTGCACTCTCAGTGCCATGCTGAGTGTCTTCCAGAGGACCTGACTGTACTCTCAGTATGATGTTGAGTGGTTTACAGCTCTCTCCAACTGCAGTTCTGGGATCTGACAGCCTCTTTTGTCCTCCATAGGTAACTGCACCCACCAGCACATACCACCCCACCCCAAACATATAATAAAACATTAAAATCGAAAGACAAAATAGTTCTTACTGATTTTTAAAAAAAGCAAAACACAAACTCTTTAAAAATAAATCAGAAACTCTAGCAAGCACATTTTTTAACAGGTACCTGCACTGTCTGGTATACTTCAATGTTTGGTGTACAGCTAGACAAACACAGATGGGAAGATGAAGGACAAAGGAAGCCAAGTCTAAGTGTTCCTCATCCATGAAGCTTCTGCAACACTAACGGACAACTACTGCTTCTGTTTTTTCAGTTTAATAACTTCAATATATTCTTATATTTCTGTATTATAATTATCTCATTGATTATTCTTCTTTATTGCACTAAAACATAAAGGTCGTACCTGTGTGTTCTTTTTATTTACAACTCAACCCTATAACAATCAACATACTTTATAAAAGACCTAAAATGTAAAAAGGTTCTCATTACCCTATGCTGGTTGGCCTCAAAATAGACAAGGCTAGCCTTGAACTCCATTCCTCCTGTCTTCCCATCCCATGTGCTGGGAATGAAAGACAGGTACCATCTCTCCTCCCCATTTCCCTCTCAGTTCATGTATTCCAGCCATTCTAGCTCTCTTTCTTTACATTCAGACTTTAAGGTATCAGCACTTGCCTAGACTGTTTCCATGTTCTTTTCCAAACTGCCTGCTTATCTGCATTTAGCTTTAATGCAGTTTAAGAAGCCAGGGAGAACCTAATGGTGTGTAAAAAGATGAGAATAAAGGGAGCCTGGTTAAGTAGAAACACTTTTTAGTTACCATGGCATATTCAAGTAACCGCAGCTATAGCCGAGAAACATAAAGAGAGCGAGGGAGAAACAGACAGACAGAGGGAGAGACAGAGAGACCCAGACAGAGACATAGAGAGACCACTTTGGTTAAAAGCATAGGCCAGATCACAGCACTTTCAAAGATTTCAGTCATTATCCCAGAACTGTTTACGGGACACTGTAGGAAAACAAGTAATGTGAGCGGCTTTGCACCCGTGGGCACTCTGGAGCACTCTGAAGAGCAGGCTGCAGGAAGACAGGAGGAAATAAGACAGATCAAGAAGTCTTAGTAGGGAGGGCAACTTAGAGCGAGAGAAGTCCAGAAATACAAACATCACGTAGACATGCAGGGGCTAAGCGAATGGAAACAGCTTCTAGGCTTCTCTCTGCCTTGCCTTGACAAATCTGCTGAGACGAGAGGAACGGGAGGGTTTCAATTTTCCCGCTTTTACACTACCGATAATTTCCAAAGAATTAACAATGATGTGAAAGGCTAAAGGACCGGAACTGTCTTTGCTGTCTCCTAATTGAAAGCTCCATGACGACAATTAAAGGCCATAGAGCGATCTACTTGTAGACAGAGTCTTGTCAGATAAATACAATTCATAAGCATGTTTTGTAGTCCAAGGCGGAGCGGCTTTCACTGTAGCTTTTCCAGTGTTTAACTAGTAACTTGCATGTACACAAGATATCAAAGACAATCCCAACGCCGGGCTTTAGGGCCTCGGCATCCCTCCTTACACAAGTGGGCACGCAGGGGCTCACCTGGGTGACGAACTCCGCGTTGATCTGGGACACCGTGGGGGCCACGATTTTCTTGGGCTGCGCGGGAGCCGCCATCGCAGCGGTCGCCTCCGAAGCAGACAAGAAACTCGTAGCGGCGACTCTCGAAAGCTTTCCAGGGGAGGCTGCAACCTAAACCCCAGGTTCCTACCGGAACCTGAGAAGTCCCGGCGTTTCCCGGAAGCAGAACTAGTGAGCCGGGAAGTCAAGGCAAGAGTTAAGCTTGTGCTAGAAAGTCAGTTTCCTTTACCTATCTCTTTATTGCCCTCTAATGGAAGGAGGAGAGATAACATGCAGCGTGCGGGTTTAGAGTCTCAGGGAGAGAGAAGCCTGAAAGAAGGTGGTGAATGTGATTACTAAACGTGGGTCTTGGAAGAATAGAATGTAGAGTTTATTTGAACGTTAAATAAAGATGTAGCAAAAAACAAAACCCATACTTTTGGAATTTGAGGCACCGTGTGACTTCAAAAGCTGCCTGGAAGTACTGACTGCCATACAATCAACATACACGGAGTATAAAATTTAATATACTTTGAAATAGTTGTATATCTATTAAAGCATCATCAGAATCACGACAATGAGATTACCTAAAGCCATTAAAAGTTACGATGTGTCCTTGTGCCTTCAACCTGTCATCCCTTTTTCTCACAGCCTTCTACCACCATGGATCCTCTGGGTCACTGTTCACTACAGAATTTGACATAAACTTTGTGTAAAGTTTTAGAGAGAAGAACACACACACACACACACACAGAGAGAGAGAGAGAGAGAGAGAGAGAGAGATGGCTCAGCAGTTAAGATCACTGGCTGCTGAGAGAGAGAGAGAGAGAGAAAGAGAGAGAGAGAGAGAGATGGCTCAGCGGTTAAGATCACTGGCTGCTCTTCCACAGGACCTGGGTTCAATTCCCAGAACCCACATGGCAGCTCACAATTGTCTGTAACTCCAGTTCCAGAGGTCTGACATCCTCACACAGACATGCATGCAAATCACCAATGCATATGAAATAAAAATAAAAATAAAATTTAAAAAGAAACTATTTTTTCATTTTAGAATATGTTCTTTTTTCTCACTCAAATCTATTTTGAGATGCATCTGTGTTATTGGTCATATCAGTGACTAATTCAATTGTATTGCTAAATAATGGTCAACTTTTCAGTCATATTACAATTTGGTAATTTAGTAATATGTTGATTGGCATTTAGGTTGTTTTTAGTTGCTGATTACTACAAGAAAATCCTCTATAGATGATTCTAAGTCATTGTGTAGAGACATATTTGTGTGTGAAGTAACCCATTCAATGGCTAGGTCATACGATATGTTTACCATTTTAAGAAACTTCTGTCTTCCCAAAGTAACTGTATCCCACTACCATTTGAGATTTGTACTGTCTTCTTTCCTTCACCATCTTTTAATATGGATAGTTTTTAAAGTTGCTTTAGGCATTTTACCAGGTATGTGGTAATCACACTATAGCTATAATTCATGTTTCTCCAATAGCTAATGATGCTGAACATCTTTTTGTGAGTTTTATGCTTATATCCTCACTAGGGAAATAACTGTTCAAACCTTTTGCCTGGTTTTGTTTGGTCACCTATGGTTCTTGGGTTTGCACACCCCTACCGGACACAGGTTACACAGTTATCTCTAGTAAGATCTCTCTGGAGGAGTACAGGCAGGAGACCGGCGTACCGTCCTCTCTCTTAACGTTACCATATATACCCATGTGCCCAAAATGAGTGTCAAAGAAAATAGTTGTAGATCTGCCGATTATAGACGTGAAGTTTTTGTCCCTCCATTTTTCATGGTTTATAGGTGGATAGCTAAAATTCTCCTCGATTACAGTTTTAAATGTAAAGCATTCTGAATATATAATAATGATCTTATTATCATTATAGTAAACATCTTATTGTCAAATATGGCATCTATAAAACAGTAGGGCAGGTTTCCTAATGGCTTTGATGATGAATCTTGATGCACTGAAATTGTTATTTGTATTTTTAAAGATTTACTTATTTATTTTATGCATATGAGTACACAATCACTGTCTTTAGACACACCAGATGAAGGCAGCAGACTCCATTATAGATTACCACCTTACCATGTGCTTGCTGGGAATTGAACTCAGGACCTCTGGAAGAGCAGTCAGTGCTCTTAACCACTGAGCCATCTCTCCAGCTCCAAAATTGTTATTTTTATACTCCCCATAGCTACCATATAAAGCCTTGGAAGCAAATCATGGTAGCAGGTCATTAGGAATTAGGGACAAGACTTGAGTTACTAAGTCATAAAATCTAGAGGGAAGACCTTGTAAAGGCTGTGTGGGACCGGGGGTTGGATATTATTTTCAGATGATGCCTTTTGAGTAGTGTATTAGAGAGGTTGGAGTAGGTAGGTAACATGGGGGTGGGGATTTCTGCTGGAAGTTCCAAAATCAAAGGGTAAAAAGAGCCACGAGTGAGCTCTAGCAGGAAAGATGTAATGAAAGAAACAAACAGGGAAGACACTTGGCAAACAGTACAAGCATAAATTTATTGTAAGTAATTGCAAGATGCACAGAAAATACAGAGGCAGGGTGAGTTTTAAAAATGGTTCTACTGAATAGAGAACAAATCTGAGGTAGCAGGGAATCAAAAAAGGTAGAAATGTCCAGTTTAACCGTTTGTTAAGTCCGTTTATCTCACGATCAGATGGCCAGAAGGATATTAGACCAATGAGGTCAGCTCCCATGTCACTTTCTAGAGATCGGAAGGAAGAGCTGTAATGTTTAATACCTAAAAGATCTATGACCAAATGTAATATCATAATCTCTCTTCCTGCCTCCCTCTTTTTATAAAAAAAGTATTTCTGCCCCAAGCCCTTGCCTGCCAGGTTCACCTTGGGACATACCCAACAGCAGTAAACTACACTGGGTTCCCTGTTCTACATTTCCCAGCTCACAGGTCTGCCTGCATTTCCTGGGACCTGTGGGTACCATGGACAGCCAGGTAAGTCCCCTACCCTCAACTTCGCGCCTGCTAGGTCCCCCTAGGGCACACCTGGAAGTGGTAAACTGCACCTTGTGCCTTGCATTCCATTTAATGGCCCACAAATTCTGCCTGCATTCTCAGAGGCCTGCCTGTACCAGAGTCAACCTTGGCTAAAGGTCAGGGTAAGAACACAATCAACAAGAGCCAGGATGATATGGTATCACCAGAGCCCAGCTATCCTCCTACCCTGGATATCCTAACATAGTTAAAGCACAAGAAGAAGAAAGAAAGAAAGAAAGAAAGAAAGAAAGAAAGAAAGGAAGGAAGGAAGAAAGAAAGAAAGAAAGAAAGAAAGAGCAAGCCTTAAATCCAATCTTATGGAGATGATACAGGCCTTTAAAGAGGAAATGAATAAATTCCTTAAAGAAATACAAGAAGATACTATTTAAAAGGTGAAGGAAATGAATAAAACTGTTTAAGATATGAAATGGAAGCAATAAAGAAAACACAAACAGAGGGAACCTTGGAGATGGAAAATCTAGGTAAGCGAACAGAAACAACAAATATAAGCATCGCCAACACACAAGGGATAGAAGAGAGAGTCTCAGGCATAGAAGATATGATAGAAGAAATAGATACATTGGCCAAAGAAAATGTTAAATGTAAAAAGTTTCTGACACAAAACATCCAGGAAATATAAAAAGACCAAATCTAAGAATAATAGGAATAGAACAAAGAGAAGATTCCCAGCTCAAAGGCCCCAAAAATATTTTCAACAAAATCATAGAAAAAAAAATTCCCTAACGAACAGAAAGAGATGTCTGTAAACATAAAAGAAGCTTACAGAACACCAAACAGATTGGATAAAAAAAGAAAATCCTCCTACCATGTAATAGTCAAAACACTAAATGTACAGAAGAAAGAAAGAGCATTAAATGCCGCAAGGGAAATGGCCAAGTAACATATAAAGACAAACCTATTAGAATTATACTTGGCTTCTCAACAAAAAGCCAGAAGGGCCTCCTGGTCAGATGTCTTGTGTCTCTAAAAGACCACGGATGCTAACCCAAACTACTGTACTCAGCAAAACTCTTAATCACCATAGATGAGAAAACAAGATTCATTGACAAAACCAAATTTAAACAAGATATATGTACAAATCCAACCCTACAGAAAATTCTAGAAGGAAAACTCCAACCCAAGGAGGTTAACTACACCCAAGAAAACACAAGAAATAGATTTTAAAAAGGGGGGACACGTGCAAGCGCGCGAGAGCACACACACAAATGCACACACACAAACAAACAAAACCAGCATCAAAATAACAGGAATTAGCAATCATTGATCATTAATATCTCTCAACATCAATGGACTCAACTCCCCAAATAAAAGACAGGCTAACAGAATGGATGTGAAACATTATTCTGCTACATACAAGAAATACACCTCACTAACAAGATCGACACTACATCAGAGCAAAAGGCTGGCTAAAAGCTTTCCAAGCAAACAGACCCAAGAAGCAAGCTGGAGTAGCCATTCTAATATCTAATAAAAGAGACTTTCAACAAAAATTAATCAAAAGAGGTAAGGAAGGACACTTCTTACTCATCAAAGGAAAGAAATCCACCAAGATGACACCTCAATTCTGAACATTTATGCCCCAAACACAAGAGTATCCACGCCTTTTTTTTTAAGTTACTAAACCTCAAATAGCACATTGAACCCCACCACACATTGATAGTGGGAGATTTCAACACAACTGTCTCACCAATGGACAGGTTATTGAAAACAGAATCTAAACAGAGAAATAATAAAACTAACTGGTGTTATGAATCAAATGGACCGAACAGATATCTATAGAACATTTCACACAAACATAAAAGATTATATCTTCCTCTCAGTACCTCAGGAACCTTCTTCAAAACTGGTCATACACTTGGTCACAAAGCAAGTCTCAACAGATATAAGAAAATTGAAATAGCCCGCTGTATCTCATGAGACCACCATGGATTAAAAGCTAGACTTCAACAACAACAGAACCACAGAAAGCCTATAAATTCATGGAAACTGAACAACTCTCTACTCAATGACCACTGAGTCAAGGAAGAAATAAAGAGAGAAATTAAAGACTTTCTAGAATTCAATGAAAATGAATGCATTAACATACCCAACTTAGAGGACACAATGAAAACAGTGCTAAGAGGAAAGTTCATAGCACTGAGTGCCTCTATGAAGAAATTAGAAAGTTCTCATATCAGCAATTTAAAAGTACACCTGAAAGTTCTCTCTCTCTCTCTCTCTCTCTCTCTCTCTCTCTCTCTCTCCATCCATCTATGCAAGTATACCAAAGAGGCATAGAAGGCAGGAAATAAGCAAAATCGGGGCTGAAATCAGTCAGTTAGAAACAAAGAAAACAATAGAAAGAACCAATGAAACAAAAAGTAGGTTCTTGGAGAACATCAAGATAGAGAAAACATTAAGCAAACTAACTAACTAAGAGGCAGACAGAGAAAATCTAAATTAACAAAATCAGAAATGAATATGGGGATATAACAACAGACACAGAATAAATAAAAAGAATCATTAGGTCATAGTTCAAAAACATGCACTCCACAGAATTAGAAAATTTAAAGGAAAAAATATTAAGCAAACTAACTAAGAGGCAGACAGAGAAAATCCAAATTAACAAAATCAGAAATGAATATGGGGACATAACAACAGACACAGAATAAATAAAAAGAATCATTAGGTCATACTTCAAAAACATGCACTCCACAGAATTAGAAAATCTAATGGAAATTGATGATTTTCTTGATAGATACCACATATGAATGCTAAATCAAGATCAAATAGACAATCTAAATAGACTTGTAATCCCTAAGGTAATAGAAGCAGTCATTAAAAGTGTTCCAACCCAAAAGAACTCAGGGCCAGATGGTTTTAGCACAGAATTTTACCAGACCTTCAAAGAAGAGCTAATAGCAATACTCCTTAAATTATTTCACAAAATAGAAACAGAAGGAACACAGACAAATGCATTTTATGAGGCCATAGTCGCCCTGATACCTAAATCACACTGAGTCAACAAAGAAAGGGAATTGGAGTGTAATCTACCTCATGCACAGTGATTCAAAAACAATAAAATATTTGAAAACTGTATCTAAGAACACATCAAGAACATTATCCACCATCAAGTAGGATGCAGAGATGGTTTAAGATATGAAAATCCATCAATGTAATCCACCATATAAACAAACCAAAAGGAAAACACACACACACACACACACACACACACACACACACATGGTCATCTCTTTAGATGCTGAAAAAGCCTTTGACCAAATCCTGACATCCTTCCATGTTAAAAGTCTTGGAGAAATCAGGGATACAAGGTGCATATCTAAACATAATAAAGGCAATATACAGCAAGCTAATAGCCAACATCAAATTTAATGGAGAGAAACTAACGAAATTTCACTAAAGTCAGGGATAAGACAAAGTAGCCCACTCTCTTCCTATCTATGCAATATAGTACTCGAAGTTCTAGCTAGTGGAATAAGACAGCTAAAGGAGATCAAGGGGATACAAATGGGAAAGGAAGAATTTAAAGTTTCACTGCTCATAGATGGTATGATAATATACATAAGTGACCCCCACAATTCTCCCAGGGAACTCCTACATTGATAAACACTTTCAGCAAAGTGGATGGATACAAAGTTAACTCAAAAAATTCAGTAGTTCTCATATACAAATGATAAACAAGTTGAGAAAGAAATTAGGGAAACAAAACCCTTCACAATAGCCACAAATGATATAAAATATCTTGGTTTAACTCTAACCGAGTAAGTCAAAGATCTATATGACAAGAACTTCAAATCTTTGAAGAAAGAAAATGAAAGAGATATCAGAAGATGGAAAGATATCCTATGCTCATGGATCAGTAAGATTTTCATAGTAAAAATGGCCATTCTACCAAAAACAATCTACCAACTCAAAGCAATTCCCATCAGAATTCCAACACAATTCTTTATAGACATTGAAAGAACAACATTCAACTTCATGTGGAGGAACAAAAACCCAGGATACCTAAAACAATCCTGCACAATAGAAGAACTTTTGAGGGTGGAGGAAATACAGGATGTGGGGACAAACCTGGAACAAGAGTGAGGTTGAGATGTGTCCAAACACCCCAAATCTCATGGAGACCAGCAGGAGTAAGAATTGCTACCGACCTGTTCTGGGCTTTTGAGCTTGGGGCACATAGACCTAATATCCCCACCTCCACCATCTCTGATGTAGTCACATAGACTGACAGCCAAATTAAGGTTTAGCTTCCTCTCTCTCAACAAGGAAGTGTCAAGCAAGGAATTCTTCCTTATGTAAATGAAGCATTGCCAGAATCTTAGCCCCAGCTAATAATGTGCACTCACCCAGAAAACCCCTACTCACTCCCCAGGGTTTACATAGCCCATTACTCCCAAATAAAGAGAGCTGAAACACTGAAAATTGTGTCATCATGCCCCCCCCAACCCTCACCCCTAGTCCCTGTCCCTATCTCCACCTCCCCTAGCCCTCAAGACAAACAAGTTCCTGCAAAAATATCTGTCTGAAGTACCTGCCCAGATAAGCTTCATTGCAGAAGCAGAACAGGGTCAGCACTGGAGGTATCACCATCCTTGATTTCAAGCTGTACTACAGAACAATAAGAATAAAAATTGCATGG
The DNA here is from genome assembly GCA_019843965.1 of Rhynchomys soricoides. Taxonomy (NCBI): domain Eukaryota; kingdom Metazoa; phylum Chordata; class Mammalia; order Rodentia; family Muridae; genus Rhynchomys; species Rhynchomys soricoides. Next base: position 2,259,869 of record JADRCH010000088.1, read on the forward strand.
TACTGACATAAAAACAGACAGGTTGATCAATAGAATTGAATTGAATCTAAGAGCTGTAAGGGTCCATGATTCACTGAAGAATGACACCCAGACTCAAATAATATGTAAACGCAAAGAGTGTTTTGTTCCAGCAAGCTGGGGTCCCCCCATTTCCAAAATAGAGAGACACCCAAGTGAGCTTGCAGGACTGATTTAAAGCACATTAGGGAATTCCAGGGTAGGTGACCTGTTTGTTGGATCCATCTCTGGGGACATTCCATTCCTAGGATGTGGGGGCTGGAAACTTGCTGGGGAGGTCTGGGAACTGTTACTGAGGAAGTAGCTGAGGAAGTCTGGAAACTGCTGTTGCCCCATTGTCCTTGTTTCAAGCCAGGTGGCTGGGACATTCCATTACCTGGGAGTGAAGGCTGGAGCCTGCGGGGGGGGGGGGGGGGTTGTTTTGTTTTGTTTTTGTTTTTTGTTTTTTTTTCTATTAGTAATTGACTTGCCTGGGCTTGCGTGGACTTACCTTTTAGGCCTGGTCTCCTTAACTGCCAGTTTGAAGTCTGTCCTGGAATTAGCCTAACCTTCTCAGAACCAGAAGTAAACCCACACACCTATGGACACTTGATTTTTGACAAAGAACACCAAAACTATACAATGGAACAAAGAATGTATCTTCAACAAATGGTGCTGATTTAACTGGATGTCTGTGTGTAGAACAATGCAAATAGACCCTGCCCAAAACTCAAGTCCAAGCAAATCAAAGACCTCAACATAAAACTGGATCCACTAAATCTGACAGAAGAGAAAGTAAAGGAATAGCTTTGAATGCATTAACACAGGAGACAAGTTCCTAAACTGAACACCAACAGCTCAGGCACTAGGATCAACAATTACTAAATGTGATCTAATGAAACTGAAAAACTTCTGTGAGGCAAAGGATACCATCAAAAGGACAAAATGGCAGCCTACAGAATGGGAAAAGATTTCTGCCAACTCTGTATCTGAAAGAGGGGTGACATCCAAAATACATAAAGAACTCAAGAAACTAGACATCAACAAACCAAATAATCCAATTAAATACTGGGTACAGATCTAAACAGAAAATTCTCAACAGAGAAATCTTGAATGGTCAAGATGCACTTCAAGAAATGTTCGACATCCTTAGTCATTAGGGAAATGCAAATCAAAACAACCCTGAGATTCCATCATATACTCATCAGAATGGCTAAGATCAAAAATTTAAACAGCTCAGGCTGGCAAAGATGTGGAGCAAAGGGGATATTTCTCCATTGCTGGTGAGACTGCAAACTTATACAACCACTTTGAAATCAATTTGGCAGTTTCTCAGAAAATTGGGAATAGATCCACCTCAAGATCCAGCTCTATCACTCCTGGTTATACACTCAAAAGAAGCTCTACCATATCACAAGGATACTTGCTCAACTATGTTCATAGAAGCTTTAATCATAATCTCCAGAAACTGGAAACAACCTAGATGTCCCTCCATTGAAGAATGGGTAAAGGAAACATGATACATTTACACAGTAAACTATTACTCAGCCATTAAAAACAATGACATCATAAATTTTGCAGGCAAATGGATAGAACTAGAAAATATCAACCTGAGTGAGGTAACCCACACCCAGAAAGACAAACATGGTATGTACTCACTTATAAGTAGATATTAGTGATAATGTATAAGATAACCATGCTACAAATCACAGACCCAAAGAAGTTAAGTAATAAGAAGGGCCCAAGAATGGATTTTGTGAATCTCTCACTAAGACTGGGAAATAGATTAGACATTGGGGTGAATGAAAGGGGGGACTGGTGGGGGAGAGACTAAGAATAGGAGCAGGAGGAATGAAATAGACAGAGGATGGAGGAAGAGGATACTGGATGAGGGACAACTTCATTGAGGAATGCATCTCTGAGATGAGCTAGAAACCTAGGACAATGGAAACTCCTAGGAATCTAAGAAAGTAACCCTAAGACTCCTAGCAGTAGGGGATATGGAGCTTGAGCTGGCCATCTCCTGTAATCAGGCAAGGCTTCCAGTGGAAGAATTGAGACACCAACTCAGCCACAAAACCTTAGACTCACAATTTGCCCTCCCTACAAGATGAGTAGGGGTAAAAGATGGAGCAGAATTCGAGAGACAGACTAACCAATGACTTGCCCAACTTAAGACTCAAGCCATGAGAGGGAGCTCACTCCTTACACCATTAAAGGTATTCTGCTATACTTGGAGACAGGAGCCTAGCATAAATGTCATCAGAGGCTTTGCCTAGCAACTTATGGAAACTGATGCAGAGACACACTGCCAAACATTAAGTGGAGCTTGGGGAATACTGTGGAAGAGTTGGAAGGAAGGATTGAGGGAAGCAGAGGGTCAAGGACACCACAAGAAAACCTACAGAATCAAATAACCTGGGTCCATAGGGGTTCAGAGACTGAACTGCCAACCAGAGTGCATGAACGGAATGCACATATATGTAACAGTTGTACAGCTGGGTGTTCATGTGGGACTCCTAAAGCAGAGCAAGGGCTGTCGCCGACTATATTGCCTGCCACTGGATCCTTTTCCCCTAACTGGACTGGGCTTCCTTGTCTAGCCTCAATAGAAGATGTGACTAATCTTACTGCAACTTGATAAGCCAAGGCTGGTTAATATCCATAGGAGGCCTCCTGTTTTCTGAGAAGGGGAGGAGGTGTGGAGGGGGGGAGGAGTGGTGAGAGGGAGGGACTGAGAGGAGAGGATGGAGGTGAAGCTGGGATCCAGATGTAGTGTAAAGAAATAACTTAATAAAAAATCAACTGTAAAAAATACTTATACGTATGTGTGTACATACATATGTAAGAATGTGTGTGCAGGTGCCTATTGAAGCTAGAAGAAGTGGCCATATTCCCCAGAGCTGGAGTTACAGGGGGTTGGGAAACATCCGAGGTGATGCTGGAATGCACACTCAAGTCTTCTGGAAGAGCAGCAAGGGCTTTTAACTGCAGAGCTATCTTTAGCTCTCCTTGTCTCACTTGTCTAAATTTTGACAGAAAATTTAAGATGATATAAAATATAATGTATAATAAATCTTTTCCTTTGCTTTACAACTTTTCCATAACACATTCTCAAAACAAAAAACAAAAAAAGTCAGGAAAGAAGGCAAAAATGTCATTGGTGTTAAATGCTTCAGTGAAACAATAGGACAAAAATTCACAAAGAGCACCACCTGGGCAATAAAGAATTTCAGAACTCAACATGTGTGGGGATCTTTTGTTGTAGTAAAAATAAAGTTAAAGTTGACTCAAAAGTCAAGATTTTAAGAATGAATAAAAAGACTAGTGCCAACTAAGATATCAGGCACTTAGTTTATGAAGGTTCTGGTTCCATTTCTCCATGACTCTTTGGTTTGGCCTCTTTACCAATTCTGTTTTGACTTAATGATCAGTTCACAGAACTTTAGTTCACAACACTAATGTGGAGAATCTCTGTGTGTACTGTGTTCAATCTGAATGAAGTAAAAGCATCTATTATGATCACCTCCTTGCGTCAGGGTTTACCCTTGAGTCAATTTGTGTGACTCAGATGAAAGACAGAATATGCTGACAGGTTTGGAGAGATCATGCCTGACTGGTATGCTGCAAGTAGACCCAGTTTGCCCCAGATCACAGTGCAGGAGATGATGTCAACAACACCTACTCTGTAGCTTCTGAGATGGCAGATCATAAGGAACATAGTGGGGATGGGAGATAGCAGGCAATATAAGACTAATCAGTGAATGAGTGAGGAGGTACAGGAGGCAGGAGCGATGGGATACATTCCAATTCTGACCATAAAGTAAGAAGAGTGAAGTATGACAGTAGTTAGAATAACAAAGTCTTTATAACCTGTTTCTCCCCCTTGCATGTTTGCATGTGTGGTACATACATATACTATGCACATGAGGGTGTATGCTGTGACCATACAGGTCACGTGAAGACTAGTGATCAACATCAGGTGTCTTTCTCTATCATGTTCTACCATATTTTTTTGAAACAGTATCTCTTACTGAATCTGGAGTTTGCTGTTTGAACTGCACTGACTGGAAAGTGATTTAGTCCCCAGGATTCATCTGTCTCCACTCCTCAGAGATGGGAGCTACTCAGGTGTGTATGCCCAGCTTTTGAGGCTGATGGGGAACAAACTCAGATCCTTGGGCTTGCTTAGCAAATTCTTTTATCCATCTTTTATCCAGCGAACTATCTCCCCATCTCCACCACCTGTTTTTAAGCTAGGTACAAGGATGATGCTGATTGTCTTTCATTTCTTCTCTCCAAATACACCTTCAAATCCGTTTCCGTATCATCTTTATATATGCAATGTTAGTACACATGGAGGCAATCCTACCTGCCAGGTCTTTCTGTGTCTGTGGTTGGTTCATTAACATGCCTAGCAGGCAATTGGCAGAGGTAAGGTATGCTGAGATTCTGAGAAAGTTGTACTTTGCTCTTGTGAGTAGGACCCATCACTCATATCCTACCTTACTTTCTGTACCATGAAGGGAGCAGAGGTATATTACAAAGCATTCTAAAATTACAAGGTAAATAGTCTGTCACCATGAAAGGCAGAGCAGAAAGAAGATAGCAGAACTGATTTAAGAACGTGATTGGACAGCTCTAAAGTTGTCTAGTCAGGGAATTCAAGTGACGGAAGCCAGTAAGTCTTATTGTTAAAGCAGGTTGAGGCAGGTGACCACTTACTTCCAGCCAAAAGCATCATAAGATTGATGGCTGTTTAGAAAGTATGTTAAGGACCAATGGAGAAGTAAACAACTGCACATCAAGAAAACGGGAACAACTGAAGTTTCCAGAAGAGGGTGAGGCAGAAGGTGGAGGAACATTCTGAGAAAGAATAAGAATGGAGACATTGTGAGTGGAGCATATGGAGAGCATGACTTGGCTTTGATCTCAACATAATCAAAGGCAAATCCATCCTGTTAAAGTATATGAAAAGATCTAAAGGAGGCAACAGACTTTTTTTTAATCTCTTCATTTTTTTTTGTTTTTTTCATAATTTATTTACATTTCAAATGTTTACCCCTTTTCAGATCTCCCCTTTGGAACCTCCCTATTCCCTCCCCCTCCCTCTGCCACTATGGGGATATTCCCCCAACCACCCACACACCCACTCTCGTCTTCCCTGCTTGGCATTCTCCTCTACTGGGGCATTAACACCCTCAGCCCAAGGGCCTCTCCTCCCCCTGATGGCTAACAAGACCCTCCTCTGCCACATATGTGGCCAGCACCATGGGTCCCTCCATGTGTATTCTTTGGTTGGTGATCCAGTCTCCGGGAGCATCGGGGGATCAGGCCAGTGGACACTGTTGCTCCTTCTCTGGAGCTGCAAACTCCCTCAGCTCTTTCAGTCCCTTCTCCAAGTCCTCCATCTGGGACCTCACACTCAGTCCTATGGTTGCTGGGAAGTGATTCTTGGGTATTCCAAACTTTTGGGCTAATAACCACTTATCAGTGAGTACATACCGTGTTCATTCTTTTGTGACTGTGTTACCTCGCTCAGGATGATATTTTCAAGTTCCATCCATTTGCCTAAGAATTTCATGAAGTCACTGTTTTTAATAGCTGAGTAGTATTCCATTGTGTAAATGTACTACATTTTCTGTATCCATTCCTCTGTTGAGGGACATCTGGATTGCTTCCAGCATCTGGCTATTATAAATATGGGTGCTATGAACATATCTTTATTACATGTTGGAGCATCTTTTGGGTATATACCCTGGAGTGGTATAGCTGGGTCCTCAGGTAGTATTATGTTCATTTTTCTGAGGGTCTGCCAAATTGATTTCCAGAGAGGTTGTATCAGCTTGCATTCCCACCAGCAATGGAGGAGTGTTCCTCTTTCTCCACATCCTCGACAACATCTGCTCTCACCTGAGTTTTTTATCTTAGCCGTTCTGACTGGTATGAGGTGAAATCTCAGGGTTGTTTTGATTTGCATTTCCCTGATGACTAAGGATGTTGAACATTTCTTTAGGCGCTTCTCAACCATTTAAGTTTCCTCAGTTGAGAATTCTCTGTTTAGCTCTGTTCCCCATTTTTTGATAGGGTTATTTGGATCTCTGGAGTCTAACTTCTTGAGTTCTTGTATACATTGGATATTCGCCCTGTATCGGACATAGGATTGGTAAAGATCTTTTCCCAATCTGTTGGTTGCTGTTTTGTCCTATTTACAGTGTCCTTTGCCTTACAGAAGCTTTGTAATTTTATGAGGTCCCATTTGTCGATTCTTCATTTTAGAGCACAAACCATTGGTGTTCTGTTCAGGAACTTTTCCCCTGTGCCCATGTGTTAGAGACTTTTCCCCCACTTTCTCTTCTATTAGATTCAGTGTATCTGGTTTTATGTGGAGGTCCTTGATCCACTTGGACTTGAGCTTTCTACAGGGAGATAGGAATGGATCAATTCGCATTCGTCTACATGTAGACGGCCAGTTGAATCAGCATCATTTGTTGAAAATGCTGTCTTTTTTCCACTGGATGGTTTTAGCTCCTTTGTCAAAGATCAAGTGACCATAAGTGTGTGGGTTCATTTCTGGGTCTTCGATTCTATTCAATTGATCTACCTGCCTGTCACTGTACCAATACCTTGCAGTTTTTACCACTACTGCTCTGTAGTACAGCTTGAGGTCAGGGAGGCTGATTCCCCCAGAAGTCCTTTTATTGTTGAGAATAGTTTTTGCTATCCTGGGTTTTTTGTTATTCCATATGAATTTGAGAATTGCACTATCTAGGTCTATGAAGAATTGAGTTGGGATTTTGATGGGGATAGCATTGAATCTGTAGATTGCTTTCAGCAGGATGGCCATTTTAACTATGTTAATCCTGGGTTTGTGGAAACATACTGTGCAAATTTGGGTTTGTCATAGAATATTTTGGTTTCACCATCTATGATTATTGAGAGTTTTGCTGGGTATAGCAGCCTGGGCTGGCATTTGTGTTCTCTTAGAGTCTGTATGAGATCTGCCCAGGATCTTCTAGCTTTCATAGTCTCTGGTGAGAAGTCTGGTGTAATTCTGATAGGTCTGCCTTTATATGTTACTTGCCCCTTTTCCCTTACTGCTTTTAATATTCTTTCCTTATTTTGTGTATTTGGTGTTTTGATTATAATGTGACAGGAGGAATTTCTTTTCTGGTCCAGTCTATTTGGAGTTCTGTAGGTTTCTTGTATATTTATTTTCATCTCTTTCTTTAGGTTAGGGAAGTTTTCTCCTATAATCTTGTTGAAGATATTTACTGGTCCTTTAAGTTGGTAATCTTCACTCTCTTCTATACCTATTATCTTCAGGTTCTGTCTTCTCATTGTATCCTGGATGTTTTGGGTTAGGAGCTTTTTGCTTTTTGTGTTTTCTTTGACTGTTGAGTTCATGTTTTCTATGGTATCTTCCACACCTGAGATTCTCTCTTCCATCTCTTGTATTCTGTTGGTAATGCTTGCATCTATGACTCCTGATCTCTTTCCTAGGTTTTCTAACTTCAGAGTTGTCTCCCTTTGTGATTTCTTTATTGTTTCTATTTCTGTTTTTAATTCCCGGATGGTTTTGTTCATTTGTTTGATTGTGTTTTCCTGTAATTCTGCCTGTTTGATGTGTTTTCCTGTAATTCTTTAAGGGATTTTTGTGTGTCCTCTTTAAGGGCTTCCAGCTGTTTACCTGTGTTCTCTTGTATTTATTTAAGGGAGTAATTTATTTCCTTCTTAAAATCTTCTATCATCCTCTTGAGATGAGATTTTAAGTCTGAGTCTTCCTTTTCTGGTATATTGGGGTATCCAAGGCTTGCTGTGGTGGGAGAGCTGGGTTCTGATGATGCCATGTAGTCTTGGTTTCTGTTCCTTGTGTTCTTGCCCTTGCCTTTCACCATCTGGTTATCTCTGGAGTTAGCTGGTCTTACTCTCTCTGACTGTGGCTTGTTTTTCCTGAAAGCCTAGGTGTCAATAGTCCCTGAAATTCCTCTCTGAGAGGAATTTTGGTTTGGAGAGCTGTGGTGCAGGGTCAGCTCTGGGGTGCAGACAGAAACAAGAAGGATCTAATCCCCAGCTGTCCCTTGTTTCCTGTGTCCTGATGGCTCTGCAAGGGTCCCTTTTAGTCCAGTGAATTTGAAAAAAGTGGTGGTCTTGCCTGTGCTTAAAGGTGTGTCGGCACTCCTGGTATACCAGCTCTCTCCTGGCACTATTTGAGTATGGAGCCCTGTGTCACAAGATCTGTTCTCCAGCCACCGAAAGAAACCAGAACCCCATTCCTCTGTTGTTGTGTCCTGGGTATTCCAGGTGGGTCCCTCTGAGCAGACAGGCTTGCCCACACTCCCGAGAGGCTAGCTTTCTCCTAGCGCTGTTTGGTTATGGAGCCCTGGTGGCCCAGGCAGAGGTCTCCAGCCACAGATGGAAAATGGAAGGCTCTTTCCTCCCACCAGTTCCTCAGTCCCTGTGTCCCAAGGATTCCATGCTGTTGCCAAGCTCTGCCCCCCCCAAAAGTGTATAAAAATTGTGTACCTTACTAACCCGGGGTCACCATTGCCCTGTTGGTAGCGAGGCTCCAGTGCGCTGGAATCGTTAGACCTTGTGCTTACTGCATCGTTCTCAGTCTGTGTCTTTGTGGGGTGGGACGCCTAGGCATTTGGACTTTTGAGTCCAACACTTGCTGGCTTGCCCACACTCCTGGGAGGCTAGCTTTCTCCCGGCGCTGTTTGGCTATGGAGGCCTGGTGACCCAGGCAGAGGTCTCCCGCCACAGGTGGAAACCTGCAGGCTCTTACCTCCCAGCTGTTCCTCAGTCCCTGTGTGTGGAGCCCTGTGTCACAGGATCTGCTCTCCAGCCACTGAAAGAAACCAAAACCCTGTTCCTCAGTCCCTATGTCCTGGGTATTCCAGGTGGGTCCCTCTGAGCAGACAGGCTTGCCCACACTCCGGGGAGGCTAGTTTTCTCCTGGCACTATTTGGCTATGGAGCCCTGGTGGCCCAGGCAGAGGTCTCCCGCCACAGATGGAAACCTGAGGCTACAGATTTAAAGAGAATATATCTGCCCATTTTTGGCCAGATCAAGCACTGGTTCCTTTGGGGCTGGCTGCAGAATGTACACAGAGGCTCACCGCAGGCAGCACTGAGGATGTGCCAAGGGCTGGGGTAACAGCCACCGTCCTGCCACTGTGTCCACCCTTTTCCCTCCAGTTGATGAGCACACCCCACTAATTCTATCTCAAGGCTGTCAAACCATTTGCAAACCCAAGGGAAGGGAACCGAGACCACAAGAGGAGCCAGTGTTCGCCCAGTCCCTCTTCTTAAATTTCCTCCACTGGTTTCCCAAGATGAACTGTTCAGTTCAGCCTTTTCTCCTCCACCCAGTATGTTTTGTATGAGTTTATATAAGTATAGAATGTGTAGACATTTTTCTTTTCCAGACAATTTGACTTGTTTTAGAAATCTCTGTGCTGCCTGTATTGTATATTATATTTATTATATTATTTATTATATTTTAGTACAAAAAAATCAAAATATCTGGAGACTATTAAATGCTTGAGGTAAATTCTTCACTAACTTCCTTCTGATACACTCAAGCTGCATTTGAGAATGTTTTCCAGGAACTGTATTAAACATTAAAAAGATACTCCTTTTTTCTTTCCAGAAGCAAGCAGTTCACCTCTGTATTTCTAAAATATAATCTCAAGACAGCAACAGCTAACTTATGTAAATGTGTCTTGGGGTCAAATCTAATGAATCAGAAATCCTGACATACCGTGCAGCCATCAATACCTCTGACATGAAAGCTTGACAACTATAGTGACTACTAACAGTGACAACAATCTAGAGCTGGAATACTGCCCTAAGGCCTAGGTATCAACAGCAGGTCCTCAGCTTGGTGTCATTAGGTGATGTGAACCTTCAAGAGATGGGGCCTAGTAATGACATTTAGGGTTGAACTGGACCTTTGAATGACTGTAGGACACTGTCTCTCGTGCTTACTACTCTCTTAACTTTGCACCAGCCCAAGGGTGAGAAGTTTGTTCAACTACATTCTTCCTGCTGTTATGTATCATCTTCTCACATGCCCAAAGACAAGCAGCTAACTGACCACACTATACAGGGATAAAACCACAACAAACTTTTCCTTTTTTGAAGGGGATTTCAGGCACTTATTAAATACTAACAGAGTTAACATGCGTTGTAAGCAGTGGAAGCACAGGGAATGGAAAGCCTGGGTAAATAAAAAAGGCTTCCAGGGACAACTTCAAGAACTGCAGCCCTCGGCCAGTGTGTATCCTATTTAATACCATTGCTCCACCATTGCTCCACCATTGCTCCACCATTGCTCCACCATTGCTCCACCATTGCTCCACCATTGCTCCACCATTGCTCCACCGTTCTTTCTAGTTGTGTTCTTGTTTCCCCTAGTGTGAATAGAATTCCACATAGTATGGAAATTCTAAGCTCTTCTAACTGACAAGAAATCACAAGATAGGGATTAACTGTTCTCTCTTCCTGCAGCTTCTAAAGGTACACAGGGTTCAGTATCACAAGACAGATCCTGCAGGTATTTCTAACAAAGTATTCTTGTAAGACCCCTTGACTTCAAAGCCTAAAGCCTGTTGATCTGCCCTAAGAGATCTGTCATTCTGATGAGCTGTTTTATATAACACATAATAGAATCTACATTTTCCTGCATTAATTTTAGGGGCTTTCCCCCCCACAACTGTTAAGGAAATAGAAAGGAATAAAGCCTGACTCAGCTGTTTCTATGAAGAGAGCGAGTATGTACCCAATTTAAGCTAACACTGGACAGATAAGACAGATGCAGAAAGAATTATGGTATTATACTGAAAAAAGTAACTCAGTACAAAGTCAAAGACAGGTAGGCCATATGACAAGCAATGGAATAACATATCCTTTCAGAATTTATCGATAAAGAGATATCACAAATAAATGGATCTGAAGCTGGAGAGATGATAGAGGAGTTAAGACCAGACTACCAGGAAATCCAGCTCCAGGGGGCCTGATGCCCTGTTCTGTCCTCCATGTTTACTTGCACTCACATGCACAAAACCACATACAAATATATACATAATTAAGAAGAAATCTCCTTTTTAGTAATGAAGTATATGTTTAGATAGGCATGTAAGCTCAGTGTATAGTGTTTGGCACTAGTAGCTTATTCCAGTATTATGTGATTTTTCCTTTAAAAGAGTGCAAACTATGTAACTTGAAACTTTATTTTCAAATTATTCTGTAATTTGAGACTTTCAAGAATGTTAACTATCATCTACATGCCATTAACAGATAACATATATATTAAAAATTAGACACTATTGCAGTATGAAACATGGAGCAGTAAATTGTCCTAACTCAGCTAATCAAAACCTGGAATCAACAAACAAAATTTCTAGTTCTTTTAAAAGATATTTATAAAGTTTATTTTTTCAAAAAAAAAAAAAAGCCAAAATAATTGACTCAATAAGTACAGTTCTAGCATGCAGCAAACCATCATTTAACATGTTTAACTTAACATAAATTCATATCTTATTTTCACTCCTACAATTCCCGTAAGAAGCTTGCAATGTCAATAAAGGTAAGTATTTTGTTACAGGTACTTCAAATAGCACTACAATACATCTCTTGACAAAATCTTTACAGCATTTCAACTTTCAATATGAAACAGCTTCAAAAGGCATGAGCCCCACAAAAAAAAAAAAAAAAGTATCTTATCACCAAGGCAAAGCCTCAGGGTCATATAAGCACAACATTCATAACTTTCCCTGTTTAGGTGGGAAAAAAACACATCAGGCATTTCCTTTCAAATAAAATTATATAAATTACTTAGAGAAATGCCCAAATCCACAATTTCACGCACTAAATAACTCTTGAACTTTTACTCTTGGAAAACATGGACTATTTATGCTTTGCTTTTAACCAACAGACACATCCTTTAAGAGTTCTGTGCAAAGCCAACTCTATGAGCCACAACTTGTTTGTGCAGGAAATATACACCTCAAGTCTCAAAGAAACAGAGAAGTTCTTCCTTGGAGCATGTGGCTCTCCTCTTTACACTGGTGTCTTTACTCAAACTAGGCACATTTATTTATCATCTGCGTATTTTACTCAGACCATCACATTTTATCTCTATGATCATACCCAAGTTTCTTAAGGCTCACTTAGAGTGAAAGCTTTCCTCCTTCCTGCCCTCCCCTCACAAAGTACAGCTCTTACACCATGATCAAAACTTACAATTACTTCCAACAGAGGGTTTTTCACTATATTTAAGTGTACTAAATACCCAACCGTTTCTTTTCCCCTTAGAAACAAAACAGTTAACCTTTTTATTGCTAGAAAATAATAGTCAAAGAATCTGTGACTAAGTCATTTCTTTTACAGATTAGGATTTCTAACAATACTGTTTAGAAAAAAGTGATACCTTGATCTCTATCAGCACCTTATTCCTCTACAGGGACAACATTCTTACTAACTGAAGTAACAACAAAGGTCAAAATAATACTGTAGCATTAGTGTCTTTCACAGAGGAGTGAAGTCTGAAAGTACACAGCTATTGTCATTTGACTGAATTTTGCAGAATAGATTGACTTAATGGGACAAAGAGTTGTTAAAGCAAAGTCTTGCCCCTGGCCACTGCTGTCTGCTGTCAACCACCAATGAGCAAACAGGTGCACTGCATTTAACAGTTTAAAAAGATACAACTGCAGACATATATGAAAAACTCATGGCACTTGGAAAATACCATGCAAATGTAAACATTAGTGGATGGTAAATACACATGGGTACAACCCTGCTTCTCCCTACTTTTAAATTCCTTAGGGAAAAGTAATAGTAACTTAGATTGGGATGGAGGGGGATTTTTGTCTACAAAGGTAAAATTACCAGTCTCAAAAAAAAAAAAAAAAAAAAAAAAGTAAAATGCTATAATTTTTTCAACCCATTTCCAGATCTATTATTTTTTAAACTTGTAAGAAAAATGTTTTGCGATAGAATTTATGATTCCACGTAGAAGAAAATAGGGCAGGGTAGTTTGCTGCAGCTGAATGGTTATTCTGGCCTCATTTTTGGAGGTATGCATATATATTAAGACAGATAATGATGTCTTAGGGAGTAAGTCAGTAAGTGAGGCCAAATTGAACACGATAGATTCCTGGCTTTTAATACAACCAGTTATATGTTGACAACCTTAGATTCCTATTGATGGCATCAAGCCTTGCTATTCCTTCTCAAGCATTTAACTGTGTCTAAAACAATCTGATTATATTTAACTTACTTATTATGCAAGACAAGCAATTGCCTATGAAGTTACCTAATGTAGGCCTTTGGCAAAAATGTCTTAAGGGGTATTATATCACCAGAGATCACAAACCCATTAGTGATTTTATGTTACACAGTTGAATCTAGAACTGCTTTCTGTTGAGGTCGTTCCTTAAAGTGAGTGAGCTGATGTCTCTTCCAGTGAGGTGCTTGTCTAAATGTTTTGCCACAGACCGAGCACTCAAATGGCTTCTGCCCTGCATGAATTAAATAGTGTCTTTCTAGTTTGGATGGAGATCGGAAATGTTTACAACAAACACTGCACTGGTAAAGAAGCCCATCACTTCTTTCAGGACGGCCTAAGTAACTGTAACAATGATGGCTCTGCTCTGACTCCAGCAGTGTGTTGTCGAGGTAAGACTGCCTGCTCCTACAGTGGGTACCAAGAAGAAAATCCTCTGATTCTGCCTTGACTTCAATTTCTGATACCTGATTGGACTCTGAATTTTCATATCTTTGGGAACCAAGCCCCTCACACTGTTGGGAAGCATTATAGCTAACATTATCATTTGAATGAATGAAAAGTTGATTCACATTTCCAAAGTCCACTTGCCAAAAAGAACTGTAAGGAATCTTTTCAATATGAGTTAGTTTATGTCTTTTTAAGTGAGCTGACTGTCTGAAAGATTTTCCACAAACATTACAGCTGAAAGGTCTCTGTCCAGTATGAATTAAATAGTGCCTTTGTAACTTAGAAATAGAAGGAAACACTTTGTCACATTTATCACAGGGACACATCTTATGTCCAGTATGTATATTTTCACTTGAATCTGAAAAACCACACTGAAGCATGTCACAGTTATTAAAGTATTCCTCACCTGATGAACCATAGATTGACAAGTCTTTATTACTGACTGAATCATCCATAGTTAATATGCTTCCCGTTGTAAGGATGCCTTGCAAACTCTTACCCATATTTTGGCTCTGGAATTGCTTTTGCCAGGAAAATGGCAAAGTCAGTGTTTTCTTCTTTTTTTTTGCTAACTGTCTTGTATGACCCATGTCTGCTAAGAGAACCCACAAATGTTCTCTGAGTTTGTTCCATGTTCGGCTTACCAGAAGTACGTTCACAATTTTTCAAGTAGCTGCTTTTAAATGTCCTTTTCTCTGATTGAAGGTTATCTGATTTTTTACCCCCAGCACGTTTAAGTTTAGCCAGGAGCTTTTTAACAATGGTCTTATAGTTACAGCTCCTTTTGAGTCTGCTTGGAATTCCGCCACCTCTGGCAGGAAGACACTTGTGTCCATTGAGAATCTGCTCTGACTCAAAACATTCTTCACACTCTGAGCACTGAAAAGGAACAATATAAATTGAGTGGACATCAAGAGGATTATTCTCTTCAGATTCACCCATATCACCATTTTCAAAAGCATCCTGGTTTGCATTTAATTTATTAGGTAGGGGACATGATTCAGGACTTTTTACTTTTAAAGGAAGATTCTGAAAAGTCTTATTCCTAGTGTGGATTTGTTTATGCTTCAGAAGTTTGCTTTGAATCTTAAATCCTTTTTGACAAAAACAACATTGAAAAGGTCTTTCTTCTGAATGTGTGAGTTGGTGGATTTTTAAGTGGGTTGACTGTCGGAAAGATTTACTGCACAGGCCACATTTAAAAGGCCTCTGCCCAGTATGAATAAGTGAGTGCCTATCAAGTTTTGATTGTGATGGAAACATTTTGCCACAGATTGTACATGCATGAATATTCTTTCTTTTCTTCGTGGTGCTGTATGTGGGATCAGACTTAGAGCATGGGTGTAGTGCCCGTCTCTCGTCTGCAGTAAAAGTATTATACATTCCATACACAGGCTTCTCTTGCTTGCTCTCAAGCAGTCTTCTGACTTTAACATCATTATGACAGGATTCATTGTGAAGCTGTTGATGCTTCACAAATGTCTTCAGATTTTTAAAGTGGCGTTGGCAAATATTACAACTAAAAGGCAGATTGTGAGTTAACTGGTGTCTCTCCAGATGAACAAGTTGTCTAAAGGTTTTATGGCACACATCACATTCAAATGGCTTTTGACCGGTATGAATGAGATAATGCCTAGCTAATTTTGATGGTGTTTCAAAGTGCTTGAAGCAGATATTGCAAATATATGGCCTGTTCCTAGGTAGTTTGTTGGCTACACATTGCTGAATCTTCAGCATTTTAAAGTTGTTTTCAGCCGTCATACTCTTCAGTGGCATGTTCTGATGAGTTCCATGGCGTTCTTAAGTTCCACAGATTTCTAAAAATTAAACAAACAAAAACAATAACAAAGTATTAATTTTAAGATTTGTATAAAAGCAAGTAATTTAGTTGTCCTTAGGCTAAAGGTTAAAAATGAGGGAGAACTTGTACTTTTCTTGTGTTTTCAACTTTAACAACCATCTTACAAGAATTCTTAAGAATCATGGAACTAATTTTAGACATATTTAAGTCTTGAAAATATCTAAAATTCTACATGTTTTTAAACTACTTTTTTACTCGATAAGCTATACTTTAAAATGACCAAACTTTATTTCTTAACATTAAATAACCCTTTTAGTTCCAACTTTCCTCCATTATTAGACATGTGAATAAGCTGCTTTGTCATTAAAAAAAAAAAACCCAAAAACCTGTTATTGTGGTACACCTCTATAAAATTACCCATCATAAGTTAGACACAGGAAAGACTATGAGTTTGAGGTCAATATAGGCTATTCAGCAATTTCAGGCCAGGCTCAGCTAGTGAGACTCTGCCCTAACAATAAATAAATATTTGTAAATTGATTAATAAAAAAAGATAAAAATATAAAATACTAAGAACAAGACGCATTATCATTGAATTATAGCAATACTGCAGACATGCTCTAAGCATACAACGTTTCATTTTAATTATATTTAGATGGCTGACACAAATTAAAACTATTCTCAATGGGCTTGATGGCACACGCCTTTGATCCCAGCACTTGGTAGGCAGAGGCAAGTGGATCTCTGTGAGTTCAAGGCCAGCCTGGTTTACATAGTGAGTTCCAGGACAGCCAGAGCTATAAAATGAGATCCAATCTCCAAAATACAAAACACTCTTCTTCTCTCTCTCCTCAAATACTATACCCAGAAGACCTGAGTTTCAATCCCAGATTTTTTACTGTAAAATTTGTGTGTCAGGAAAAAAGGGAATTTGAGATTCTTTAAACTGGGAATAATGAAGTGCAAGTCAACGGCAATAATGCATGTGCACGTGTCAGAAAACCTTGAAGCAACATAGAACTATGAGATGCCACTGAGTTCAACATTAACCAAATTTTATGTTGTGACTTTTATCTCTGTAATAATATTTTAGGTTCCTTAGGTAGACACACAAAATTTAGTTCTTTTCTCCCTTCTGCTTTGTTGAAGACTTCCTGACAAAAACAAGAACAAAAGAACGAGGCTGACAAACAGCATACTCACATATGTATTTATGAATAAAGAACAGAATATCAAATGTGGTTCCTTTGTCAGGCTATATTCAAAATAGGTCATTCTGGTCTAAGATGTACTCATTACACATATCTTTGAGACAAACTAAACCTTAACAAACATTTCACAATTCTCATGTATCATCATCCTGACAAGACAAGTTTCTTCTCCATTACTATTCTATTAGCCTTAAATAAGCCAGCAATTAAAACAAAAACTAAACTAACTGAAGCTCCGACAACTCTTTCATTCTCGTATACAGAACTTATAACTCTACAAGAAACTCAGAATCCTTTTGCCTACCAACTTTGCAAACATCTTAGCCACACGTTGCTTAGTATCTCCCCTAGGAGACACTTTAAAAAACCAAACACTGCAATCTGAATAAGAAACAAATAAAATTTGAGAGACTATTTTATACTAGTTGCTTACCACAGTGTTTTCCAAAGTACAGATCCATACTCATTATTAGCCTGTGAGGTCAACTCAATGGACCACGGTCAGTCCAAATTGCTAATAGAGAATGAAGTACCAGAATATATACCATGTAGTAAGAGGCCATAGGCAAGAGTTCTAAGGAAAGCAATACAGTTCTGTTTTCTTCCCATAGGTTCTATTATTTTAAATATTGCATGCAAAATTATCTTATTAGTAGTCAAATGAAACATTTCATTTAAATAATGAAATAAAACAATTAGACTATAAAGATCTACTAATTTATAAAATACACCATATAACCCAGCAACAACACCTATTGGGGTTATGGGTATGCCTACTTCACTCAGCTTTGAAAAACCAAACAACAAAACCAAACAATGACAACAAAAACCTGAAAGTGAACAACTTGCAAACTTGTCGGCAAAGAGTTAAGAGCTAGGAGGATTAAAATGATCCTAAACCCAGCAATCTGCAAAGAACTCAGAAATGTATTTAATTCCTGTCAAGCAATTCATTGAATTCCTGCTCAGCAACAAGTGTCAAGATGGACAATCAGGACAATGAGCCAAGCTTAAATAATCAAACCTTCATTCACTCGCTGCAACAGTGTAAGAGACAAAAGGAGCTGGTTCCCTTGTGCTCTCTTAAACAGAAAGACACCAAGCGAGTCTTAAATGGATCTAGTGCACAAGAGGAAAGCTTCTAGGAAGGGGCTCCTGCCTCCTATGGGCTAATGTGCCAGGGGAGAGCTGGCGCAGGGCTGAGGGGAGAAATAAACTGTACTGAACTGACTCTGTACTAAGTATAGAATGGAAAGGCGGCTTCTCCCCATGATGCTGGTGGGCAAAACCTCGTAATTGCCTAAGGTCAAGGTTCGGGCATGGAGCAGGAACCTCTCCATTCTCTTTGTATACTTTTCCTTTCACTTACTGTTTCTACAGAATACCAACCCCTCTCAAAAACAAAAAGTCCCACACTAAAACGACACACGGCACCTATATGATTATAAATAACAGGTACTGGCTACCTATAGCTCTTGTACCCAAAAGGGTCTGTGGTCAAGCAGCCATCACTAGTATTAAGAGTGGATACACCTGTCACTTGCTTTGGGAAAGCACTTACTGTGAAGCCTACCTTGTCAGAATCATTTGTGGCCAAGTGGTGATCTCACTTCCTATTTATAAGTAAAAGGTCAGGGATTTCCTCACGCCAAGCACAATCCCCCTGTGTACTTAGAGGTTTAAATCCCATTTCAACTGATTTTCTTTTCTCTCCACTGAATTTGTAAACATTTAAAAATATACACAAAAGCTAATTGTTATGTTAAAGTGAAACATTACAAACCAATGGATGTGCCCAATGACTCTATCCAGATATTATCATGACAGGAGCTCACACAATATTAAGCCAAGTAACAATAAAAACTCACATCGATAAAATCCAATATTGTTTAGCAAATACCTCTTTTTTAAAAAAATCACAAAATACAAAATAAGTTACAAGAAACAAAACACCTGAGAGAAACGTAGGCTTCCAGCTGGAGAATGATCTATGATGACATTTACAACAGTCTTCGCCTCTTTCTATTTTTTTCTGTCCATGGTTCACTCTCTTGGCCTTGAACCATCACCTTTCCCTAGACAGGAGCTATGTGTTCAACCTCATCTCCTGCGCAAGTAATGAGTATGCAGGGGTCGAGCCGAGTTCAGGGACTGTAATATCCCATGCCTAGAAAAGAAGGGCAAGGGTGAAAGCTCCACTGACTGCAGCCGGAAGATGGGGTGCAGAGGAAGAGCTGAGTGAAAGGTGGAAAATTCGACCCCCGGAAATTGGGCGGCCTCAGCTCTTTTGAGTTTACCGCTCTGACGAAGCACAAGCAAGGAGCTGAGGTCGTGGCACCCTGTTCGGATCCCCGGGAAACTCGCCGGGTCTTGGGTAGGCCTGACTCTCCCCGGGATTCGTTCCACCTCGCACGCAGGCCCCTGGGGTCCTCCACACTTACCTAAAGCTGGCAAGGGCCAGGCAGGGACGCATCTCAGAGCCAGGGTTTCTCCTAGACAGAAGGCAAGCGCACGTCCACAGGGTCAGCGCGGCGAGTAGCTGAGTGCGCAGGCGCGGCGCTTCAGCGCGCTCTGAATGTGGTTCGGCAAGAAACAGCCTCTCACGATCTTTGGGCCGGTGCTCGCTTCCAAGAAGAGAAATCGGAAGACTCAAAAAAAGGGTGCACTTTCTATCTTAATGTTTCTGACCCTTCACTGTGGAAATCCCAGAAAGGACTGTAAAACTCCGGCTTTTATTTGAATCCATGATTAGAGTTCAAAGCCCACTCATAATTTTTTGTAAGGTCGGGGCTGTTGATAAAACTCACAGTATTAGTTACATTCTGGATCAGGACTGTTCTGAGCATTTCATATTTCTGTAAATACGACGAAGAGGTGAAGGCACACAGAATCATCTCCACTCAAGGGCCTTCTCCATTGTCCTGCCAGGGGCTGGTCTTGCTGATTTCACTAGTTCTATGTATTCTGCACATTTACTATATAGAAAACTCTTTGCCCAGCATTTTGGCTCTTCTTTGACAATTTATATGTCTTTGGACAACATGCGTAATAAAGTACTCGACATTGTACCAAATACAAAAAAATTTATGAAATATATTTACAAATACTTTGGCCGTATATCTAGACCCTTCCCTGTCTAGAATATCCTATTTATTCTAGCCTATATTTTGGCACATGTCTGGTTACCTGTGCTCAGGTACCATGCGTCTGGTTGGTCGCATCTTCCGGTAAATCTCCCGGCCTCCTTCTCTTCCAGAATACTCTCTCTTCCCATGTCCCACCTTTTATTTCTTGCCTAAGCCATAGGCTATAGGCTTTTCAGTTGACAGGTGGTCATTCATACAATACACAAGATGTTCTCTCTACAGACACCCAGGGGTGAGTCTAGACCTCTGTTTGGCATCCCAGGGCCTGGGCATAAATTGCAGATATCTATTTTACACCGAGAAGACTCATGGTGAGAGTGGTGATTGCATTCAGCAATAATTTTGCTCGTTTTAGTCTCTGAATGTCTCCATAGCCATGTCCTTGGCCTATAGTTTCCTGGTTTCATAGGCCCTATGTTTTGGCATAACTTCAGACTTAACAAGCAAGCAAAGAGGATCAAGAGAGCCATTGGCAATTAGCCTTATCTGTAGTGAGTCCTCCAGGTGTGGCCTGATGATTCATCCATGGTCTGGGTCCCAGTGTTTTCGGAGAGCAAACTTCAAGTGGGAGTGGTGGATCTATGTTCAGATCCCGCCAATCTGTGGGTGTGGTCAGGATCATGATGTAAGGTCCTTTCCAGTGAGGGGTTAAAGATTTCTTCTGATGCTTCTTGATCAGGACCAGGTTACCAGGTTGGAACCGATGGGAGTTGACCAGTGACAGTTTCTACAAATGTCGAATATAGGTGTAGAGACCAATCTGGACTTTCTGGAGTGCTTCGACTGACTTAAAAATAGCATGATTAGAGATATCTGCTAGTGGGTCTGATCTAGTATTTGGGAGGATTGGAGAAGGTCTTTGAAACATTATCTCACCCCCTTTAAGTAGGGGATGCTCCTGACTCATGTTTCTAGGGTGAATTTGGTTTGGGTCTCCTTTAAAGTCTGATTCATCCTTTCTACCTGACCTGAACTCTGGGGACTGTATGGACAATGAGTCACTAGCTGCTTGAGTTCCTGCCTTGATTTCCTGGAAATTAAAATTGTAACTCAAACAATCCCTTTCCCCTTTAGTTGCTTTTTGTCAAGATGTTTGTCACAACCACACAAATGAAACTAGAACAGGGAGGACTTAACATCTTAATAGGTGCCCTTACTAAGAAGTTATGTATTTTTTTTTTTTTTTTTTTTTTAGTAAAACCTAATCAAAGTAAGCGTAATTAAGGGCAAATGGAGGTAGTGCCATAATATAGCAGACTAAAAACATTGTTCATAGGCAAACAGGTAGAGAATACACCAAGCTTAGAAGACAGTATGAGAAGTAGTGTCAAATGGGAAGCTGAGTAGATTGGAGCTTCTCACGTATGAAGTATAGGGAGAAGAGACTAGTAGGAGAATGGGCCATTCAGCTAGTAACTTAAAAAATATTGCTTTATATTTGCAAAACTCCCTCTGCAGACATAGGGCAACCTAGGTGTTGACAGGAGGTCACAGGAGTTGGTAGTTCAGTGGGCAGGCAGGAATGCTGCTGCTTTCACACACCAGGGCCAAAGGAACATAGGGTGGGCTGTGTCCAGATATCAGGAAATGGGGGAGATGATGTTGAAGCCCTGGGAATAGGAAGCATGGCCCACTACACTGCTCCCTAGAAGGTCTGTCTGAGAGGAGATCTGGGGAAGGTGGAGGGGACAATATTGCTTGCTAGGTTGTTTTTTAGAAAGCTGAAAAACCCTTCTATACTAATAAGTTAATGTTTGTCATTATTTGCATATATTTTGAACAATTCCAAATGTAGTATTCAAAGCTCTAGTTTTTTTGTTTTGTTTTGTTTTTGTTTTTTTTGGTTTTTTGAGACAGGGTTTCTCTGTATAGCCCTGGCTGTCTTGGAACTCACTCTGTAGACCAGGCTGGCCTCAAACTCAGAAATCTGCCTGCCTCTGCCTCCTAAGTGCTGGGATTAAAGGCGTGCGCCACCACTGCCCAGCTTTTTATTATTATTATTATTATTATTAAATTTATTTATTTATTTATTTATTTTTATTTTTTATTTTCAAGACAGGATTTCTCTGTGTAGCCCTGGCTGTCCTGGAACTCACTCTGTAGTCCAGGCTGTAGAAGCTCTAGTTTTAATCATTGTTGAAGTATTAGGCCTCTTAGGGAAGTCACCTCTCTTTTTTTGTCTTGCTTCTTTCATTTTTTCCCCCCTCTTTCCTGTGGAGCAACCAACAAAACTACCTCCTTGCCCCTTTCATGTACACAACCTGCTGAAATCTGGATTTCTCCAATAGAAGCTTCTATTTTTAAGCGATTAGCAAAGAAAATTTCCAACAAGTACAACTCCCTTTTTAAGAGGGATTTTGTGAATAAAACTCTACTCTCAATCATATACTTCCTTAGAAAGAATTGCAAACTCATATATTTTGTCATTTTTTTGAGGACCTTTGGGGTTGGGAGATGAGTTGAAGAATGAAGGAGGAGAGAAGAGAATTTGTTAAAATCAGAGAACACAGAATAGTAGGGTTGTGATTGACCTAGGACCACTGGACCACTTTTAACTCACAGCTAGCTGCAGTCTTCTGGTACATTATGGGATATTTCTAAAGGTGCATTCTTGATAACATCTTTGGATTTCAGGATCTAGATAAGCAATTGCACCATTCCACCCAAACCACTCAGCATTCTAAGTGTTGATTCACATTCTGTAGTGCTGAGGATCCAGCGTTATGCAGAAAGAAGGCACATTTAGTAATTTCAGCTTTCTTCTGTGTATATGCATCCATGTATGCTTGTAAGTGGGTACATAGTGTACCCACTTATGTGTGGGTGCACTAGTGTGCAGGGGTGCATGTGGGGTTCTGACACTGTGTTGCTCTCTACCTTATGTATTGAGGTTGGATCTCTTGTTAGACCCAGAACTCACTGTTTCAGCTGGGCCAGATGACATCTTGCTCTTTAGATCCCTTGTGCCTGTCCCTGCTCCAGGTATTTCCCATATTAGCCTTCATGTCCTGAGATTACCATACTTACATCGCAGGCCTGGCTTGATATAAAAGCTACTGCTTGGCTTCTCTCTCTCTCTCTCTCTCTCTCTCTCTCTCTCTCTCTCTCTCTCT
>JADRCH010000088.1:2282889-2297572 GCA_019843965.1 Rhynchomys soricoides
CTCTCTCTCTCTCTCTCTCTCTCTCTCTCTCTCTCTCTCTCTCTCTCCTCCCTCTCTCCACATGTTCCTGACCAGCCTCTTCTCTGCCTTTACTCCCTTCTCAAATCCTCATGTCCCCAAATAAATTCTATTCTATGCTTTATTTGGCTTGTACCTCATGGGAAGGGATGCCTCAGCACGGGCCCCCTGTGGTATCCCCTCCACTGCACCACACCTCGCTCTACAAAACATATCCTTGACTTTATAAAATACATCTTTTGGTGCTGTGCATGAGAAGGGAAATTGAGAAGGGAGTAGAGGCAGAGAAAGAAAGGAGAGAGAGAGAGAGAGAGAGAGAGAGAGAGAGAGAGAGAGAGAAAGAGAGAGATATCAGAGAGAGAAAAGAGTCCAAGAGACCGAGAGTCAGAAAGACCAAATAGTCCCTTTTATAGCAAACCAGGCCTACCTAGGTAACTGTTGGGCAGAACATAGAAGTAATGCTAAATTAGCAACTAATAGAGTTTTTGGAGTTGTTATCCATTAACTTTTTGTTTTTAATTTAACACATAAAATTGTACATATTTATTAGGTACCCTGTGGTGTTCCATTGTAAAATGCCCCAATCAAGGTTACCATGCTAGTAGACACAGTTGCCCTTTCTTTGTGGAGACAACATTCAAAATCTTTCCAGTTGTGTTGCAGGAAATATTAAAAAGGAAGGAATATATAGTCTGTTCCTGCACTAAGCTCTTGCTCTCTCAGCCCTGTTGGTCTGGCATGCCAAGCTCTGACTCAGAGCTCCATGATCTCCCCACCCAGCTTGCTAGGTCCCCACTGGCGGGTCGCTACCATGACAGCCCCATGCTTCAATACTCCCATGGTCTCTGTGGTGCACATCAGGCATACTCACACTTTGCTGTTGTACCTTTCTCTCTCCAACCCAGACGAGCCACCGAATGAAGGAAAACATAACACAAACTTAGCTCAGAAACAATAGTAACTCAATCTCTGGGCGCATCAACTAAAACCTAATCTTGTAAACCTTATCAAAATCTGATTCCTCTGGTGGTAAATCCTTTTGGATCCGCCATGATACCAGGAGACTTTAGTAGCTACATCTTACCTATCTGCTGTTTCCATTCCAAAAGGACTCTCTCTCTCTCCTCCTCCTCTTCTCTTCCACCCTCTGATCCGGAAGTCCCTCCTATGCTTCCAGTGATTTGGTCCTTTATTCATTAAGGGATTGGTTCACAAGAAGTCACAGGTGTAACTCACTCCTTGTCTGAAGCCCCTCCCAGGAGGGCAGAATTAGCAGAATACAAACAGCCCCAGGGCTATCCACAACACAGTTGTTTTGAACTATATAGTCCATTATGTAAAGACATTGACTGTAACTTCATTTCTCCTATCTAGCTGAGTCAGTACTCATTGACCAAGAGTTCCTTAACCCTCTAAACCTCCTACATTTCTGAACTGCTGATAACCAGCATTTCATGCTTAACTTTTATGAGATCAACTTTTCAAAGCCCCACCTATGAGTGAGATCATGCAGTATTATCTATTTGTTTGGCCCCTTTTCACTAAATATATGTCCCCAAGATCCCACTATATTATTACATATTTTTCATGCCTGAATAATATCTCATTGAGTATATACACCACATAACTTCACCAGCTCATGGTTATGTTTGGTTATATTTGGATCTAAGTATTTTTAAAGCTAATGTAAATAATGATTTGTGTTTTTTTCCAGGTATTTTCTATTGGCATGTGTCTTAGAGTTTTACTACCGTGACCAAGGTAACTCTTATAAAGACTACATTTAATTGGGACTGACTTACAGATTCAGAGATTCAGTCTAGTATCATCAAGGTAGGAGCATGACAGCATCCAGGAAGACACGGTACAGGAGGAGCAGAGAGTTCTACATCTTCATCTGAAGGCCATTAGGAGAAGACTGGCTCCCACATGCTTAGGAGGAGGGTCTCATTGCCCAACCCACTGGTCCACGATATTTATCATAAATTGCTAATTTTTATCAAATATTTTGCTGCATCTGTTAAGATAAGCATATGCTTAAAACTTTAATTCTGTTGACATTATATATTACATTTCTTAATTTGCACAACAAACCATCCTTAGGTCTTTAGGATGAATCCTACTTATCACAGTAAATATTTTTATTGATGTGCTTTTGGATTCCTTTGCTAGTATTTTTTGAAGATTTTTTGACATCCATTATGAATGGTTATCCAGTAGGTTGTTGTGTGTATGTATATATCATTTTTTGGTAATTCTAGCTATGTAAACTGAATTTGAAAGAACTCCTTACTCTGCAAATTATTTTAGAATAATTAGATCATTTCTGTTAGCTCTTTTTTAAAGATTCAAATTCAGCTGTAAACCCGCTTGTTATTGATAGGTTTTTTAATGAGATATTTTACATTATAAATTCGATGTCATTTCTCATTGATTTATTTAAATTCCCTGTTTCTTCATAATTCAGTCTCAGTGGGGGTCTTTGTTTTCTATTGCTGTGCTAAAAACGATGACCGAATGAGTGGAATTTCTTTTGGAAGGAGTTTTATTTGGTTTTACATATCACTAATATACTGAGAGATCCTTAAGTATGATTCCCAACTTGGAAGTCATGTTTTAGTAGCCATGTTTTTTTATTTAAAGCCTCAGAGCTTTGTTAGTTATGTGTATTCACCTACAGAAAGGAATCCATTTGTACCATGAGCTGGGTAACTTGGGTAATAAGTTAAGCTACATTTGTGTCACTGTGATAAAAATATATGTAATAAAAAATTTTAAAAGATGAATAATTTATTTTGGCTCATGGTCTCACAGGTATCTATCCATCATAGGGCACAGCAGACTAAAGTATTTAATATTGTGACATCCAGGAAACAAAGAAAAAGGAAACCAGAAAGAGCCAAGGCAAGATACAGATCCCAAGGACCGACATATCCTTAGTGACCTTCAAGTAGGCCTCACCTCTTACCTTTTACCACCTCCAAGTAATGCTGAAGGGGTCAATCCATTCAGATAAAACCCTAATGATTTTGTCTCTGGAAGCACCATGACACAGGCATGGACACATGTGCTTTACTAATCTAGTAGGTGCTTCTTGATTTAGTCAAGTCAACAGACTGATGCCTTTACCTCTAACTCTGAACAGTTCTTTGAATAGGTATCTTATCCCTGAATAACTTATCTAAAAATAAAGAGTAGACATAATGTCTCAACCCTCCCCAAGAGCTTCTGAGCTCCTCCTGTACAGTTGCCTTTAAACGACTCCCATAAGAACTGATCCAACAAGCCTGATTTTTTTTTCCCAAATCTCTCTCCAACAGTGATGTGGAATGATTTGCTTCTAAATCCTCTTAATAGTAAACACAAATGTAAAAATCATTTCTCCAACCAGTTATTGATAATCAATACTATCAAAAACTTGCCATACACATCCAGGAAATTTAGCATACTGCTTGGAGTATAAGGAATTCACCTATTCTCAAGGAAGCATTGGTAGCTTAGAGATAAATTCTTAATTCAGTACCCTGAAAATGATTGTTGCCCATAGTTCAACTGTTACCTCTCTAATTTTGGGTTGAATGTAAAAATTTTCCTTTCTTTATTACCTAAAAAAATGTTTACATAGCATTTCTTATGGCATGTAGCATTCACTGGTGGTTCTAATAGCTCCAAGATCAGAGTCTAATCAGTAAGGGATATTATTGTGCTTAGAGAAACAAGCTTTAAATAATTCAGTAATGAGTAGAATTGTTCAGGTCATAATCCTAGGCTGGGTTCATAGTAATTCTAAAATGAAAGGGTGTGTCTTTGAAAGAGCAAGCAGGAAAAACAAAACAAAACAAAACCCAACATTTTTAGTTAGGGGTTCATTGCTGTGAAGAGACACCCTGAACAAGGTAACTTTTTATAAAAGGCAACATTTAACTGGGCCTGGCTTACAATTTCAGAGGTTCAGTATTATCATCATGGCATGAAGCATATATATTTACATAAGGAATTGATGAAGAAGCCTGAAGATATGCTACCGGCTGAAAGCAAAGAAGCAGTTGTGGTCTAGGCTCCACTTCTGTAGCTCTAGGTCTGCCAGATAAGCCCCATGTTTCAGTTCCAAGATTCTACATCCTTCCAAGACAGCATCACCAACTGGCCATTAAGTGTTAAAGCACACGAGACTATAAGAGTCATCTCAGATTCAAATGGTAAAAATTGGCTACCAAAAGATGTGGTATATGTGATTTCCTGGACATAGCCTCAAAAGGAGGGGGACACATGCTTACTCCTCTCTTTCTTAATCCAGTTCCCTAGATACTGTACAAATTAAACAGTCCCAAGAACATGCAGAAAAAGATCCTAGTCATTCATAATTCAGAAACAAGCCAGATCTATGATCTCTGCATTTGGGCTTTTACAAGGCAGGTAAATACTATCATAGTTCAGCTACTATTACTTTGGGTTTCTATCACACATAGATAAAGTTAGCCATAGGTAATATATCTCACAACTAACACCTTTTCTAAAGACCCCAAGATAAATACGTTTGCTACAAGCAAGGATCTAATTGTCACAACTGTTATTTGTGGTTTGCACAATTTAGTTGTTACACAACAATAAAAAAAATTCCCATCTATTCAAACCAAGGTTTTTTTTTTTTAACTTCTGAAAGAATTACAGGCCATTTATTAGTATTTATTATTAAAATCACTGTACTTCCTCTAGGGAAGTAAGAATTGATCCACATTTTCCTCACAGCAGCTCACATTTCATAAACCGTTGTTTAAAATTAACTCATATAATTAAACAACATAAAAAGTTTAAACTACAAAATACAAGCTGTCTTCTAAGAGACTGAAAATGTGAGTTTAATGTAATATATAATATATAAATGTCAGATAGGTGGCCAAAATCTGTTCAATATTGGTGAAAACAGCCCCAACTTCCAGATTGTAAGCTGCTCTGGTTTCTGTCTTACCACACATCCTATGTCTCTAGCCAGATGTTGTTCAACTGTAGGACAGGAATTTCTGCCCCTGTTCAAGAGTGTAAGTCACTAAAATAGAGAGAAACAATATGAAATGTATAACTAGTGAAAATAAAACTAAACTAAACCATGTTTTCAATTTGTTTAACATTTTGGATCTTCCTTTGATATGTATGGGAGAATCTGTCTCTGTTTTAAAATCTGGTGTGTTTTATATCATAAATGGCAAAATCCATTCTGAAGTTATGACCAATATTTTAAAAAAGTGATAGAAGCTGAAATAGACCTGGAAATATCTACGCACCTTGTACAAGGCAAGGGTGAATTTCATTTTTAAAGTTCATGTTTTGTTTATGTAGCTGGAGTGAGGAGTTGACCAAAAGAAAAAATCATTTAGAGGGATTTGAGAGATGACCCAGCATCCACAAGGTGAGTCAACCTTCCATAATCTCCAGTTCCATGGATCCAGTGCTCATTTCTGGTCTAAGTAGGCACTGCACGCATGTGCCATACATGCAAAGCACTCACTTCTCTCTCTCTCTCTCTCTCTCTCTCTCTCTCTCTCTCTCTCTCTCTCTCTCTCTCTCTCTGTAAGATGCTTAACCAGGCATGGTGGTGTGTAGCAGCTCTAATACCAATAGTTGGGAGGCAGGAGTAGAGGATCTCTGTGAGTCCAAGGGCAGTCTGGACTACATTCTGAGTTCCAGGCTAGCCCGAGACACATGAGGCCTGCCTACAAAAATTCTAATATATTTTTCTAAACCAGTTTTTAGTCTCTGTATCAAGCACTACTCACAGGGAAAAAAAAGAAGCTTCTTTGATAAAAGTTGAAAACAATGCAAATCAGTGGTTATGTACATAAATATAATGTAGCTTGACAGCATGGACATTTAGCAGAACCACAGTGTATTCTTCACTAGGGCCTATGATCTCCCCAGTAATAAGCTTTTGGCTAAGGTTTACTGTGCCATGCACAAATTCCCTCTTTGGAACAGCCTCATTGCAAATTAAAAGTGGTTGGGTATGCCCATAACCAACATGCCACTATTGCCCAGTGGGCACATCTTGACAGCAATTCAGTGTTGTAGCTCTCATGGTCCAGTGCTGGATAAAACACTGATGGCTTTTCTCCCTCAGCAGCTTCCATAGCATGTTCCAGCACAATGTCTCAGGAGAATGTTTCTGGTCATTTCAAGGTAGATTTCACAATTCCACATAATTAAAGTGAGCAGTGTCTTCAGCAATAGGGTTTTCTTGTTTAGTTATGGTGGGAAGTCAATGACTTTTAGGGTATCTATATAATGCCCAGAACTGAGATGAACAATGAACATAGCTTGTGTTGTTCTGGGTGCCTGTGAGGTTTCTCTAAAGAATAACGTTTAGCAAAGTATCTATATCATGCCTGTAACTGAGACTTATATTTAATAACCCATGTTATCTTCCAACAGCATTGTATACCCATGCAGAATACCTGTGCTCAAACTCCTTTCTAAAACAGGATTTTTATATTTTTCAGTTAGCTTGAAAAATAGTGGGTTTGTGGATTCCTTAGGTCACATCCTTAATCAACCCTTTACTTTCTCCTCTCTCCATACTTTGTATCTTTTCTCTTTGTATGCCACCTGTATTTCTCCTCTCTCCATACTTTGTATCTTTTCTCTTTGTATGCCACCTGTATTTCTCCTCTCTCCATACTTTGTATCTTTTCTCTTTGTATGCCACCTGTATTCGATTGTCTCCTCTGACTGACTGGGGGAGGCATGGAAGGTGGTAGGTTTCTACATAGCCTTTTCATGCGCCATTCATTTTGGTTAAGCATTCCATTAACACTTCTTTTCTCTCCTGCTTTCTCCAACCCTCAGTATCCCCTCCTCTATTTTCATTTTATCTGTGATTTACTATCTGTCTTCCACAGAAGCATCTATTTTCCAATGATCTATTTCTAGTTTCCTGGTTTCCACACATACGCTGGGTTACACATACAAAAGTTTTACATTAGCAGCACTAGATATGGTGATGGTCTATATGTGTATATATGTTTCCAAAATGGATACATAAGAACAAGATAATTTCACATTACTATTGACTTTCCAGTCTTTGAAGGACAGTTTTCTCCTCTGAGATTTAATGAATGGGCAGGCAGTGGTGGCACACACCTTTAATCAGAGCACTCGGGAGGAAGGGGCAGGAAAGTCTCTATTCATTAGAGGCCAGCCAAAACTGTACAAACAACAAACAACAAACAAACAAACAAAACACAAAACCTGTTTTGTAAAAAACAAACAACCAAAACCAGACTTAATGAACTTTAAGTCTCCAAATCTACAGTTACCAAAACAGAAGTCTGGTAAAACTAGCAACAGTGATTTATGCATAATTAGGGATGACTTGGTGAGTATAGAGACAAGTAATATGCCTCATGAGTCAGGTTGTCAGACTAATACACAACTTATTTATAGTTGATTATTTTTCAGTCTCTGTCCAATTGTATAATAGCTTCCATATGTTTGCCTGTTCCTTGGCGAATCTTACCTACCAAAAGCAAGTGGAAGGCTGTAAAGGAAAAATTTATTTCCCTTTCGACACCCCTGCCTTCCTCACATTCTCTAGCACACATTCTATGTGGTTTGTAGACTTTCTCTGTCTGAACATGTCTGAATGTTATAGACATGGGAAACTAATATTCTTGTATGATCTTCCCATAATAATATAATAATGCTATGAAATGATTTTGCGTACACACATACATGCACACATCCACACATGCACTCACACACATCCACACCATACATCGTTATATGTAAATACAGATGGATGGTTACCTTATTCTTTTTAATGACCGTTTTGTGTTCTATTGCATGAGCACTCTGTCTTCTGGTGGATAAATTGATCCCTTGAAAAATTTTGTTATGGCAAACAATCCTTCAAGCAAAATTTCTTTTTAAAAATTCTTCTTGTTACATTTATTAATTTAATGTGTGTGTGTGTGTGTGTGTGTGTGTGTGTGTGTACCATGTGTGTTTGTACCATGGTGCATGTGTGGAGATGAGAGGACAACTTACTGGAGTCTGTTCTCCTTCCACTATGTGGATCTCAGTGACCAAACCCAGGTTCTGAGGCTTGGCACCAAGTACCTTTGCCTGCTGAGCCATCCTAGTGACCCTAAACATATCTTCTTATATTGCTTCTTTGGAGTGATTAGATGACACTTTCTTATGTCTTTAGGCAAAAGACTTATAGGAATGGATATCTTTTATTATATAAAGCCAGTGAGGATTCATTCACACTAATCTACAAACACAAAACCAATGTGTCTTTGTTTTTTGGTTGTTTTTTTTTTTTTTTTGTATAACTTATAAGAGTGGTTAGCTGCTCAGATCCAATTTAAAACAAAACAAAACAAAACAAAAAAACCCTCTAACATGTTATTAACTTTCTTTTAAATTTAGATCATTAACCTCAACTTGTTAAGAAAAGTTATTCTGGAGATTGCCCTTAAAATTCTTTCGTGTTAACTTTGTCATTATTTTCTATCCTAATGGTATCTGTAAGCAGAGGTGCAGCCTGGGAAGCAATCACCAGGATAAAAAGGTGAAAGCTGCCAGAAGGTAGGAGTGAGGCTTCCACAGTGGAGAAGCACTGTGCTGAGGGCTGTGGTCATCAGTGTATTTGATAACTTAGTCAGCCCCTTAACTAATGTGCTATTCTCAAAGGAGAAGATCTTAGGCCTGCTGCTTATTACGTGTGGGCCTTCAATATTTTAACTCCCTTCTACCTCAGTTTCTTGACATGATCATGATAATATTGTTTATTTTGTGATGTTCTTGTGAAAAAAATCAAGAACTAACATCTATAAATCATTTAGAGGGTCTGGCACACAATAAGCACTGTGCAGGTGTTGGTTAAATAAAATGCCAAGCCATGTGTAAATACAGTGGTTATCCTGCCCTATGTACTGAAGAAGAAGCCACTCCTGAAACTTCCCAAGATGATAGGTAAGGGAAGCTGTAGTATGTAAACTGCTCCTTCCCCACTTCACCAGCTACCTTACTAGACACACTTTTCTATTTGATGCTCACAGAAGCCCTTCATGTCAATGGTCTGTTACAATCCGAAATGATGCTTTATTTAGGTTACAAATAAAATTGATAGTTCCTTGTGCTTTCCTTGTGTTCAACTAGCTGTTTTAGAAGAGAGGATTTGCAAAAGTGTATCATTTTACAAATTGAGGTAAAATTCAGGGAACAAATATGATCTATACTGCACTTAACACGTTGCTGTTACAATTATTGAACTTCCTTTATTCAAAAGGGGCTTACCAGAGCTTCAACACCACCTCTGCAATTTCCTGTATTTTGATTAGTCCCAGAGGATTTGGATTCAAGCTTTTTTTCTGAAAATGTTTCCAAGGTATGCTGTACACTTCTAGACTTATTCTTTAGCAGAGAGGTGAAAGCCCAATGTGGCCTTGGACATTGTGACACAGTATTGTGGATGGCTGTGTTGTGATTTAGTCTAATAATAGGGCAGAATGTCTCAGTTTCCCATAGTACCCCTAATAGAATTTGTGGGAATTTACAGTAGCTTTCAAGCTCTTCTTCAGCGTAGAATCACACTCATAGGACTTTGAGAGGACGCACTGGAATGGATGTCTGTGCTCCTTCAAATTCCTGTGCTGGAATCCTGATCTCCATGGTGATGGCATTAAGAGATCTATATAGCAGAGACTCAGGAGAAAGTTTTCCCTTCCTCCTATGAACACAGAAGAATTGTGCCTCTCCACACTCTAACTCTTCTGGTACCTTCATCTTGAATTATGATAAATAAATTTAATAAATTAGGTTGCTATAAGTAGTCACTAAAATATAGTTAGCTTCCAGAGTTGTGTTTAATCAAAATGCTAAGAAAAAAAATTATATTAAATACACTATAAACAACAGATTATCAGGTGCTTTATGCGCATTGTTTGTTTTTTGGTTTCATGTATGTTTGTGTGTGTGTGTGTGTGTGTGTGTGTGTGTATGTGAGTGTGTGTGTTCTTGTTCTGGAAAGCAAACCTATCTTAGGGCGTTAGGGCTTCTCTTTTAAAGCAGCAGTTCAGAAACTATGGCATTTATTTGTTTCTTTTCTTTGTCTTGCAAGACTGCAAAAGCCATGTTTAACTTTCTTTTCAGACATAGCTGCTCATGGATCTCCACTCTGCTTTCTAACTTGACTCATTCCCTCATGAATGGTCATTTCATTTCTTTGCTAAGTTCTAAAGGTTCTCATGTTCTACAATTTTCTCCATTAAGCATCCCTAGACGCAACTGGTCATAAAATCATAGACAATAATAAAACCTTAGATTTGTAAGGAAACAGAAGAGCCAACCCACCACCTCATTTTATAGTTCAATTCAGTCCTCAAGAGGGTAAACAACTTGTTCAATGTCATCCAGTTGATGTGTAGACTGGGCCAAAGTTTTCAAGGTAATATTTTTTTTTTTGTGGCTAAAACTATTTTAAAATGCATATACAGTTCCTTCTTTGTCGACTTGAAATATCACAACAATGCAACCTACAGAACCAAATTTGGAAGTCACTACTTCTAATCCCCAAACACTGTGATATGAAAAACAGTCAAATGGGGTGTATGATTTATAGACTCCGGTCTCAGAGTTTCTAGTTAACTCAGAGTTGTCTAGTTCAGTCTAAAGAGATTCTTTGCTTTTCTTAATGTTTTTTCTTTTTCCTGAAGAGTTAAAGGAAAACAGACTGATACAAACACAGAAAACATGTCAACACAAGAATCAGGTCAGGCTTAATAATATGTTGTCATACTTAATTTCTGTTACTATAATATTAAACATTTTATGCCTACTCGTGTGGCAGTTTGAAGCTCTGACAGAAAATTATAAATTATCCTTGGATCCAGAATCTGAATCTAGTTGAAGCCAAGTGTAAGAGTCTGTGGCTTCCTCATTCTGTCTCCATGGCCCTCTCATTCCTCCTATATAGGCACAAGTAGTTCATACTGCCTATGAAGCCATTTTCCTCTACTGCAGTGTGTTCCTTTTGTAAGATGCTATATCTCTCATTTTAGCATGGCCCTTTACACATTTCTGGATGTAAAGAGAATATGCAAATGGGTGCTTCTCACCATCTTCCAGTGGACTGTTCACCGTATGTCTACACTTCATTGAAAGAGACTTGAGCAGAGGTGTGTACAACCCATAAGGCATACATAAGCTTTGTCTACAAATTCAGATACATATTCTAGGTTCAGAAATTCCTTGAACATGATCTTAGGTGCTAGCAAGTAGGTAAAGATCTTGAAGGAGTTGGAGGAAGGGAAAGAATATATGTATAATATATAAATATATATATTAAATATATATAAATAAATGTAATATATAAAAATATATTTATGAAATTCTCAAATAAGAAAATTGTTACTAAAATATGTGGTATACACACAGAGATAAAGAGAGACAGAGAGAGGCAGAGACAGAGACATAGAGAGACAGAGAAAGGCAGAGACAGAGAGAGGGAGACTGTTACTATAGTGACAAGCAACTTGCCCAAAGTTAGACTTGAAGTTGGTAACAGAGTTCAGACTACAAATGTGGTACTTGGCTTTCTGCATCTCAAGTCTGGTTTCTGTCTGTAAATTAGTGTTGGTTTTCTTTATAGTATACACAGCATGGAAAAAAGATGGCCAAAGGGTGTCTCCTCCTCCTCTTCTTCCTCCTCCTCTTCCTCTTCCCCTTCTTCTTTTTCTCACTTATATGACTAAGCAGAACTACAAACACAGCATTTTATATTGAAATTCAAAGGTTAGTCAGAGAGAGATA
This sequence comes from Rhynchomys soricoides, assembly GCA_019843965.1. Lineage (NCBI taxonomy): Eukaryota > Metazoa > Chordata > Mammalia > Rodentia > Muridae > Rhynchomys > Rhynchomys soricoides. The sequence goes on from JADRCH010000088.1 coordinate 2,294,719, forward strand.
GAAATAAATAGATTCAGGGTGGGGAGGTACATTCCCAGAGACATTTATGGGGAAGGGATGGGACATGAATGAGGCTAAAGGAGAGAAGGCACCAAGATGTAAAACGAGGACTCTGTGTTAGCATGTTGAGTATGAGAGCTTTACCTTCATATGGGTCAAACAAGGAAGTGATGTCACCAGTAACAAGCACTCCAGTGTGTATAATGAGAAGCAGCAGACATAAAGAAAGGGGTTACAGAGGCAGTGAATTACTTACTCACTCCCATTCTCTCCGGATTTGGTACAACATATTAACCCCATTCATATCCTCCAATACTGTCAATAGTGCTTGCTTTTAAGATGAAGAACAGAAAATTCAATGCACCGAAGTAGCAAATACTGTGTTGGCATTGATCCACATTGCTATAGCAAAGTAGTATTTGTGGTTTGTGAAAGCAGATAAACAGAGAATGGAATCTTCCTTTCGGTTTTAGTCCTGCAGCCAGCATTTAATCCAAGTCCAGTTTTCCTGTGGTAAGTAAGCATAAATAAGGAAATTAAGCTCTTACTACTCATGAAAGCAAAAACAGTGTAAAAATTCCCAAAGTCCAAGAACAGGGTAATAAATGATGTGTTATTGATAGGGTAGAATACTGGCAACATTTACAATGATGACTTTCAAAATCTGTTAGCAGTAGTTTAGAAATTTGCAAGATAAGTGAAAAAGCACGATTCAGAAATTATACCTGTCAAGTTAAATCAATTTTATTAGAGATGTTACATGAAACACTTAAAAAAAAGCAATCAACTGGCAAAAGATCCTCTCTTGGGGATGGTGGTGGCTTGTGAGCGCTTCCCTTCTCCAGGCTGATGTTGACTGGCTTCATCTTGCAAGGTTGATCTGGCAGGTCTTGCAAGCAAATACAGCATGTAGGTATTGCCAAGGCCTGAAGACACTGTGTCACTCTGATCATTCCGACTCCAGGCTCTTACCGTCTTTCTTCTCCCTCTTCTGCATTGGTTCCCAAGCCTTGGGTCAGGGTAGGAGTAGTGATCTCAATATCCTATTTGTGGCTTAGCAACCCACAGATATTTACTCTCTGCACTTTGGCCAGTAGTGTGTGTCTATGTTAGTCACCAATCGCTATACAAAGAAACTTGTCTGATGAGGTCCAAGAGATGAAGTAATTTATGGGTACAGAGATATGAATCTAGAGGACTATTTGATAGTGTGTCTATTTAGTAAAATGATAATAATTGGTTCATTCCTGTGAGTTCTTCACATGGAAATTTGGTGGGGTTGGAGAAGTCTGGGGTGGATCTGGAAAGAGTTAGAGTGAGAACTGGGAGAGTGAATATGACCAAAATACATTGTATGCATGTATGAAATATTCAAAGAATTGATAGAATTGAAAAATACCTGAAAGAAATGCATCCAAATGTTGATGTTATTACTTTCAGATGGTGATTGGAATTAACTTTAACTTGTTTCTTTATGTATTATTTTCTGAATTATGTTTAATAAACATTAATTTTACCATTAGAAAAATATAATTAGGAATATATAGTCCAGTTTGGGAAACATACTGAGATTGTATCTCAAAAGCACAAACAAAACAAAACAAAACAAAAAAATCCCAGAACCAACCAACCAACCAACCAACCAATCAAACAAGCAAACAAACGAAAAACCAAGCAACTAACCAACACAGCTCAGATCTTTGAAACGTGTTCTAAATAGTCTAAGTACCTGTGTTAAAAACTACATGTGTTTCCATAGACTTTTTTGTCTCACTAATGAATGGGTGTGCCAAGAACAATTGTCCACCAATAGAATGGGCATAGCATAATTGCTACTGTCTTCATTGTCTTCATCCAACTGTCAGGAGGATGGCCTTTTGAATGTTTTTGTGCCCTCAATAGGACTGAGAAAATGAGAATAAAATCTTTTACCCGTTGGTAAAAATTCTAACCCCTCTTTTCAGCATACAACCTTTACTATGGAAGCTACTGGTAAAAATTGAAGAAAATTAAATAGATTATTTGGAAATAAAAGCAGACTGTAAATACAGCTGCTTCAGTACTGATATCAGAACCAAACTTGGGGTCTGGACAGGAATGCATGGTAAATGGTAACTGCGCCTTGACTCCCATGTCAAGTGATGGTTCTTCATGATTTCAGTGAACTCTGTAATGCTGTAAATTATGCTATTTCTTTCTCTGCTGACCTTCCTTGTTTCTCCTTCATTTGTTTATTGGATATACGGAACCCCAGAAGGACATCAAAGAACACTCAACTGTCTAAGAGCAATGGTTAATGAATGCTGGATCTGAAGATTGAATTCAATGTTTACTGATTCTGAAATGTGCTCTTATTACTAGAGCCCAGTGGCTGCCAGGACTGCTTAACCCTGGTTTTACTCAAGGAGAATTTGGAAAATATAAATCCTTAGGTCTCATCTCTAGAAAATATGAATTTTGTATACTGGGAATGGGAACAAAGGACCAGGGTCATGAGATTCATCATTGTTAGACTTCAACTTCTCAGATCATTTCTGAATAACAAAATGTAGGAAATTACCTTAGCTGGTGATCTAGATGAGATGCAGTTGGGACCAAGAGGCCACATTCTGGTTCTTATTTCTCCCTCCTCATGCACAGTCAGTACAGTGGAGTCTCTCATCAGCCACACTCACCACCGCCGTCATACAGCTGATTAATACAGTTTGTGCACGTGTCAAGGGGAGTAGGGAAGGAGAGGATCTAGAGGCAGTGCTTGCTGGTGTAGGAATGCGGTAAACCTGGCAGAAACACTTTCCAGATTCTGCATTCTCCAAGGGATAATTTTTCTGCATTCTCCAAGGGATAATTTTTC
>JADRCH010000088.1:2297582-2313055 GCA_019843965.1 Rhynchomys soricoides
ATTCTCCAAGGGATAATTTTTCTGCATTCTCCAAGGGATAATTTTTCCTACTGGTATTTTGAGATCACAGGATGAAATACCTGTACCAGAACTGCCATCTCCAAGGTGTCAACGCTAGAAGTCACCCTGCTCTCCTAACACAAGTTTTCAATATTGTACTTTAATGAAGTACACTGTGAGTAATATTTTAGAACAAGCAGTCAAATAGTGATAAGGAAGGAGAAACAATCATGTACAAAAACAAACGTAAGGCTCAGCAAGCAAAACTACTTGGGACATATACTAAAACATCTGTTTTTTACCTGAAATTTGGATTTAACCTCTTGTCTTCATTTTTAATCCATCAACCACTCTGTGGCTCCCTTTCCCTTTCGTTTTGTTCTAATTATTCCACTGTGGTGAGGAAATCTGCCTAGAAATATTGATTCCAGGTCACCATTCCTTAGACAGATTGACATGATCACTTAGTTTCCCCAAAATTACATTTATGGGGTAAACATGCAATATTCAGACAAAACTGCCTACTGGCACTCAGAGACTCAGATATGGGCTAAAGGGCAGAAATAGAAAATGATGCCTGGGTCAGAAGAATGACTCTCCACAGATCAAATGCATGTGTTCTGCAGATGAAGCCAGATAGCTTTAAAAAGGAAATTTGTATCAAGAGCTTAATATCAAGAGCTTAACAGACTATAGTTCAATCTGTTCTCTAGAATTTAGAAAAGGTTTGCATCTAGAGGAGCCATAGACTCTAATCCAGGCTATAGGTTCAACAGCTTACATTTTCTCAGTATACGTTTCATCCCCAGGAATCAGTAATTTAGTGTTCTTCAGTAGGGATGGCTCTGACACTTTTGTATTAAGTATCAGAACAAATAGATAGTAGCATTCTTGCTAACATGTCATTTAGGATGCCGGAAGACTGTAGCAAATTGCCCTGACACCTTTATGCATTCAAAACTAAGCACTAGTGACAATAGGGTCCTGGTTTATTTTATTATTTCTCCCCATTGGTGCTGAGGCACCAGTTGTCAGTGAGAGAGGTGTTTTGTCTCAATCACTTGCAACTATATAAGCCACATGGCAAATTGTGAATTTGACGTTTTCTTATTTTCACTACTTATTTTTCCTATGAAGAATAAAAGAACCTCACAATGTGGAGGGAAAGGCACAATAGGCCTTGAATGGAAAATATGGATAGGAACTAGCTGTGTAAAGAAAACAACGCAGCACACTTGTGATTGGTACCTCTTACCATTCATTTTCTTGTAATGACAGTGTCAATCAATAATGAAGAGTAATGCCAAGGCAAGCACTGCTGTAGACCAGACACTGTTGTAAATACTGTGTTAGGAATAACGTGGAGCTTACACCTCCAAGATGATAAATGCTGCAGTTTCCCTGTGTTAGGGAAGAGGGGCCTGGAAAACAGGTCTAGCAGTTCACCCATGGTCACAGGGAGCATGAGGTTTCCTGTTAAACTGTCTCTAATGAAATCCTGATTCCTGACTTCATTTGGGAGTTTGTTCAATACTATGTTTCTAAGGAAGACTTAATCAGTTGTGTGTGTGTGTGTGTGTGTGTGTGTGTGTGTGTGTGTGTGTGTTTTGAGAAAACACGGCATTCAGTCCAATTTCAAATTAGGAAGAATCTGTGGCTCGATTCCTTTTGTCTCTAAAAGTCCCTCAGTGCCTTTTCTTGGATAATTAGTTGTGAACAATATCAATTATATCTAAGTGGGCAAATTGAATTACTACAGACCAGCGATTGATTTTTTAAATTATCATTGATTGCTCAGTGGTTATCTCAGTGTAAAGATTTGTACGTTCCGAATCTTTAATTTAATTGGTTTATTAAGGAGTGCAAAGGCTGGCCCCACAATGACAGTGAAGTTTCCCTCTGTCCCCTTTCCTCCTCAGTGATGTGTTAAAAGCCTAAGACATTCACCAAAAAAGCCAATAATAATGAAACAACATGTGATCCTATGCACCTTTAATTCTTTCTCCTTTTAGGGGATTTGTGGGATTCACAATTTATTGGATATTCTTGGGAATGAGTTAGACTTGCCACAGTGACTCTCTTACTCTCTTATTAAATATTGATATTCTTAATCCTTAAGTCAAATTTACAGTAAATCTCATTAAAATGTAGCAACCAGGAATTGATGTGAGTGTAAGGACTCTACTCTTTAAATTTATCTGAGTCTTATGCTTTCCAGTAGCAGGAAGAGTTGTGGATCTCCCACTCCTTCCCCGCTCCCTTCTCTTATATCACTCTGCTTTCCTTTACCCCTCCTTCCATTCCTCCCTCCTTTCCCTCCCTCCATTTCTCCCTTTCTAGACAGTCTTTCCTCCCCATCCCATCCTTCATATTTTAGATGGGCTCCTTTTAAATTTGCCACTGTGTTTTCAAACCTGTTGTCCTTCTACCTCAGTCTCCATTGTTAGTCACATCTGTTCTACCTTTACTACAAATCTGTAGCTGTGCTTTAAAGTCTCATTAAATCTAAGGAGCATTACTAACTCTAAATATTATTATAATTACTTATGGGTCACCAAGATATTGGCATTGTTTTGATGTGAAAAAAAATTGTCTAGCACTAATCCCATCAATAATCCATTCCTGCAGAAGGAGCTACTCCAGAACTTATCAGTCTCAAGCAACCATTTGCTATTTCTCATAAGCATCCAAGTCAGGTAAGCAAGTTCCCAACCACGTTTTCTCTAGTGTATGCTGTTCTCATCTGTTCTGAGCTGAGCTTCCTGGCTGATGCATGGGCTGGGAGATGACTGACCAAGGATGGGTCCAGCCTGGGACAATTTGGCTCTTGTGTATGGTCCTCCTTCCTAGCATGAAGTTTTCCTTTAACAAAGGAAGAATGTTCCCAACATTTTGTGAGACCCAGGTGATGAACACACCCTGCCATAACTACACAACTCCAGACTCCAAGGCAAGCTCTCAGACAGCACAATTAAGCATACAGGAAAAGAATTTTGATGCTTTGAGTGGAGGAACTTCATAAATATATTGTAAGAATGGTGAATCATAGCTATTTTCCCCTTCTGCTCACCATACTAATCAGATAATCAGATAAACAGATAATCATGACTTCTCTAAAGCAGTGGTTCTCAACCAGTGGACTGCAATCCCCTTTCACAGGGGTCCCCTAACACCATCCTGCATAGCAGATATTTACATTATGATTCATAACAGTAATAAACTACAGTTAAGAAATAGCAATGAAAATCATTTTCATGGTTGGGGGTTACCATAGTATGAAGAACTGTACTTAAAGGATTGCATTAAAAAGCTTTAGAACCACTCCTCCAAAGAATCAAAATAAGTAAACAACCGAGACAGTACAAATAGAAAACCCAAGTCTTCTGTCCCATCCTGCAAAATAAAGAGGGGAGTTATGGCTTTCTATGATGTTTTAGTTGTAGTGAGCTCACCTTGATGACAACAATAATTTCTGTGACATTATCACTCATGATTTTATTTGGATTTGACTATGTGATGAGAAGCCTCTGGGTGCTTTTTTCCCCTCAACAGTACCAAATATACATCTATGTGGGAGAACAATCTGATTTGGGCATGTAGCTGGTATCGTTATATATGTTCTGTAAACAGATGGGCTAATTCCAGAGGTTTGCTTGTAAAGTGTGTTTCTTAGGATGTAGAGATAAGCTATCTGAGTAACACATGAGTATTTGGCAACACCTCTGGATTCCATCATCCCTTTTCTATGTTGGATCAAGTTCAGGAACAATTAAAATATATTTTCACAACATTTCCTAAATGACTGTATTGTAATTCAATGTTACAGTTGGCAAATACAACATAGAACACAGTAGCTAACGGTGCAAACTCATTTTATTTGCATACCATTGTTAACCACTTTTGTGTAGTACTTACCCAATGTGTCAGCTTATTATGATCTACTTAATGAATTAATGGATGAGATACATTGTACTTAAATTCAATTATACCCTTTGCACCCCTGGAATCAAGGTCATGTCAGCATTTCTATTATGTAAGTGTCTGGTTTTAGCGGTTTTAAACTAAGCTATAAAAGATGGCTTCCAAATCAAATTGCAGTAATAAAGGTTAGTGCCTGAGGGGCCCATTTTTAATATATATGTATATTTGTACACATTCATATATGTATTTATATATTTGTAAATAATTTTTTGCATCCCCTGCTTCCTAAAATATCAAATGTCTTTAAGAAAAAAATCTCTTCTAGACCATGCACAGCAGACAGAAAGGCTTTCATTTCCCATTTACTTTATAACACTAGGCTTTCCTGCCTTGTTGAATGACAGCCATTTCTCAGACCATCTGGCTTTCAATCTACACTTAGTATTTACTGATTGCATCACCTCAGGCTGTTACTTAGCTACTTGATATCTCACCTATTAAATGAACTGTAACAGTACCTATTTTATAGACGTGTGGCAAGGACTAATTAAGATGTTCTGAGTATGTGTTTGGGATCTTACACATGATTTACACAAGACTTAGATATTTTTATGTTTAGATAGGAGATTTTACATGAGTTGATTGAACATCATAGAAACATCTGGAAATGCCAGGTTATTGAGGTGAGACTCAATATTCACTGGGATTATAAAAGAGGCTATAACTTGAAGAAAATCACTATTAACATCAATAATTCTTCAGAAATTAAAATTTTTATTATTTATAAAACTCTGTGGTATTAATAGGTTTTATCTGAGAAGAAACAGAATTTCCAGAAGCAGTTGTATTAGGCAAGTTTTAGTCCTAGTTAAAACATTACTATGATATTGTCAGTGAAACACTAGAGAGCTTTCATCAGCAGAGCATTAACCATGAGAATATAGATACATTTCCCCATCCCCGGGGTTGGGACAGAGGCACTTCTTTACTATTTTTTAAGTTAATTGATGGATTTATTTTTATATTGATCATGTGTCTAATTTATTCCTGAAAAGCACATAGATAAATTCTCCTCTAAGAAGTTGTAATTGTCTGATCCACTGATAGGTGGGCATCTTTTTCCATGTACTCACAGAAGAATCACTACCCTTAGCTGTCACAACTACATGCTTCTGCAGGGGACAGATGGCTGTGGGAGGGTTCCCACACTGAAGCATGACAAGTGTGACATACATGACTGCACAGATGCTGCAAATTCCTCCCAAAGTGAGTACATGTGTTGGATGTCACAAGCCCTTGGAATTTTCAGTAATAAACATATATATTAGAAACTTCCATGTCAACACATACTGTCAAACCTTGTAAATTATAATTCTTAACTCTATTACTCGAGTTTCACCTCACTTACAACTCTTCAGTTCAATCCAGGTTGATTTCGATCATGTTTTCCCTTCCCTGACATAATATGATGACACTCATTCAACCACAATCTGCTGTTTTTACCCTGCCATTTTACAAATAGAATCCCAGAATCGGAAAGTCCTGCAGAACTCAGTTTTACAAGTGAGTTCCGAATATATAAGTGACTCTGTTCACAAAAGTTCTTTTGAAAAGTTCTGCAACCTTTTCTGGGCAAAGATAGGAGGCAGAGAATATGATGTTGTCTACAAACACAGTAGAGGTAAAAGAAACGACTGATATGGAGAAAGTGCAGAATCAAGTCTTGTAAATTTGAAGTGAGATTATATATAATATTTTATATATATTATGATATATATTAGATATAATATAACCATACCTTCTCAGTATGGCTATCATTTATTTGATTCACACACACACACACACACACACACACACACAGACTTTATTTTTACATATTCTTATAAGTGTGTAACTGTCTGTGGGCATGTGCACAAGTGAGTGCAGATGCCTTTCGAGTTTAGAAGAGGGCATTGGAGCCCCAGAGCTAGAATTACAAGCAGTTGTGAGGCTGCTTATGTGTGCTGAGAACCAAACTCAGGTGGTCTGCAATAGTAGTATGCTCTCTCTACTCCTCAGCTATCTCTCCAGTCTGGGATTCAAATACATTTTTAGGAGTTAAATATGATCTACAGTACCTACTAGCAAAGAATAAGCAAAGTGGATGCCATTAAGAATTCTGTATAATCGATCTTTTCTGACCCTTTCCTAAAAATCCTTTGCTAATTTTAAAAAATTTCATTTAGCCGTATTAACTGAAGTAATAGCTGCATAAGGAATCATATATTTTCTTAAAGTTGGACTGCAGGTATAATTCAGCTGGAAAGAAAGATGCAGTAGTTAGAGTCATACAACGGAATTAAAAAGGAGCGTGTCTAACAAACAGTTGTACAATGGCTTTGCTACAAGTTGGGCTTCTTCCTATATTAACAAAGAAACTTAATAACTAATAGTTATTTATTAATAGTTTTTGATCAACAGTCAACCATTACCAATATACTCAGGAATAGGTATAGAAGAAGATCAATAATTTTGTCAAGGAAAGAGAATGCAGCCTTTATAGAGGAGTGATGACTGACTGGAATCTGATGATGGCTTCCATGTTCAGGTAAGAACATCTGATGTTGCGTGGATCCAGATTATTTTTTGATGGAAAATATCTAATTACAAAGCAAGAGTCAGAGTAGAACATAGCCCTAAACTTCCCAAGCTTTCCCAACATTTTATAACATTGAGTATGGAGATGATTATAGCAGTGCGCAGTGCGTGCATTCATGCCGTCAATATGTAAGAAGAAGACATAATCATGATGCTATGATGCCTCTAATTCCAGAGGTGAATGGACTGATGGGGAAAACAAATGCCACTGGTCTGATTTCTGTTTATTAAAACCTCTTCTTGACAGATCAAATTATTTGAGTATCATCTAAATACAAAAACCTTAAGAAATCTTAATAAGTTGTAAGAATCTTCTATTGCAACTTCAAATGGTATATAATAGAAAGTAAGAGCTAGTAGCTATTTTAAAATAAAATAAATTCTCTGTGTGCATGCTTGTATATATGCATGTTTGTGTGTGTGTGTGTGTGTGTGTGTAAGGCATAGAAGGTCTACAGCAAAAAAAAAATAATAGCAATTTGTAGGTAGCAGGATTATTAGTGATTTTTTAATATCAACTTTGCAATTTTTATGTTTAATAATTTTTACAATCACCATATTTTATTTATATAGCCAGGAACAAATGTAATAAAGTAAAAAGTAACACAGAGACCATCTCCACAGCAAACCGGCAATGAACTAGGAAGTATTTCAGTTATAAACACTTAAGTAATTGGAAATTGGGGTGTTCCATAAAAAGTAGTCACTGGGGGCTTCGCTTGAGTAAAACTCCCAAGGAGCTTGTTTCAAATTGTGTCGGCTTTCATGTTGCTAATATAATTAAAGCAAGTACCTCAGGTGGGCACTGTGCCAGTCACCCTTCATACACACGTCATGACTGTCTGCATGTTTACTATCTTCACCTTGCTCAATTTTTACAGTTTTAATATGAATATCAATTCTCTTTTTCATAAACCTAGCCTATAAATGCCACAACCCTTTGGAGGGATTTCTCCAAGCTTCATTTTAAGCTCCACAAGAAAGGATGTAAAAGAGACTTTTCTTTTGTAAAGTGATTCTATAATTCTGTCCAATACCCATCATTTTTCAAGGCCAAGTAATCATATTTAATAGATCCTAAATTACATTCTGTCAGGCAAGGATTCCCTTGACGATATTAACCAGAGTAGAGGGCTGACGGTTAGAAGCTTGGAAGTATGACATTGTTCTATGGAAGGCTTACTCACTTTCCTTTGCAGGATCTGACCCTACTAAATCTACAGTGGTGCAGGACCTCAACCTCCATCCATCCTTAGCCTTCCCAGAATTGCCCATAAACCAAGCCCCGATTTCCTGTTCTAAAAAAAAAAAAAAAAAAAATCACTTTTAAAATTTAATTACTTGGCACAGTTTTGATCCTCTCCTTTGAGGAAATTACTACCATGAAATTATTTTTACAATCTTACTCCTGCAAGACAGCTTAGAGGTGTAAGACTTCTACACTGTGTCTGCGGTGAGGAACTGGAAAGACAAAAGATTGAATAACAGAGCAAGCCAGAGAGATGTCCTCATTGTATGTGCGGTTTCTTATTGTCACAAGTCTACATTTGTGGGTATTTTCTTCTCAGGAAAGACGGTAAGGCCATGATGTCAAACACGATGCATGCACAGTAAGCACAAAGAAAGAGGAATTGTGAACCAGATTTCGAGGAGGAAAAGTTCTCATTGCTTTGTGCTGATGCATCTTTTCGGGGGTAGTGATTCTTTGGAGATTTTTAAGATGTCAAAGGCATTAAGTAACAAGAACAAGAAGAAATTTTTAAAAAGAATATACATAAGAAGAAATTAACATTCACAAATTAAGCAAATTCAAGTATTTTTGCTATTCAATGATCAAAAGCTCAAGCACATAGTTTCTTTCAGAATCCACATACGGAGATTATGCTGTGTGGCCAACCCCAGAGCTCATAAATCTCAGTTCTTCTCATCCTTACTCTGTAGACTGTAGATAGATTCATTCCAATGTTATACATGATACCTGCAAGCAAGTCCCTTCAGATTTCTGAAGTTTGAGGATGGCTTGGGCTCTAAGGTTTTGAGCCAAATTTGTTTGAATGTGTTGTCTTATCACATAGATTGATCATTATGTATGCTGGAAAATACAGTACTAAGTCAGTTGCTCCAAATGTCAAGATATGTGGATCTTGAAACTCTTGTCTAAAGATACTCTTAAAATTCTGAATGGTAAAGTAGAGTTTATTTAGAACAAGAAGTAAGATGCTCCTAAATTTGAAGAAAAATTGTGAATGTGAATATATGTGTGTGTGTGTGTGTGTGTGTGTGTGTGTGTGTGTGTGTGTGTGTATTTTATCTGAGGGTTAAGAAGTACTTCACACAGAGGGATGCATTCTGGGCAGTTTTCTTCTGTCTCCTTTGGAAGTTCCATGTCTGTAACTTTCCTTTTTGCTTCCTCACTTACAGTTTTTCTTCTACTCAGAACTGTCCCTTCTCATTTACCTTTCGCCTTCACTCTTTCCTGGTTCTTTAATATTTTTAATATGCTTATGGAGTAATAATAAAATAAATTCAGCCTCCTTGCTTCCCTTTAAATGTAATAAAACGTGGGTGCAAAAACTGAAAGCAAGAACTGCGTCTCGTGATTGTTTCTCTGTCTTTCAGCACCATTGACTCTTGATGTTCTCTCTTTCTTACTTCCTCTTTCCTAGGAGTCACTTCCTGCTTTCTGATAAATCCCTCAGGCTAAGATTTAAAAGCACTGTTACCGTGTTCTGATCCGCTACACTGGTTTAATGTTCATATCCTTCTAACCCAAATTGGTTTCTCATTGACGGGCTCAGCTGCTCTCTCTCTGCCTGCTGAATCACCAGATGGAAAGTCTCACTCAAACTAGAATTATCATTTATTTCCACCATGGAACTATTAAACAGGCTAGAATTTAGTGATTTCTTTTCTTTTAAATAATAACACTATTATTAGAATAACAAAAATTTGACAGTTTCCCTGGGAATGTATTTGAATTTCAAGAGGAGAGATAATTTAAAATCCACTCTTCAAGTCTCCAGTGAACTTTGGTGATTTCACCAAAGACCACCACAGTTTCATTTCTGTTTCTGTGAAGGACTACCCTGTTAAAAGACAGTTTGGAGAAGAAAAGGTTTATAGTTCTAGGTTGTAGCCCATTATGGAGGGGAAGCCAAGGCAGCAGGGTCTGAAACTGTTCCCATTACAGGCATAGTTAAGAGCAGAGAGAAATAAATGTGTGCATGCTGTCTACTTGTCTGGGCTCGGCCCAGTTTCTCTACTCACATACAGTTTAAGACTCCTTAACTGAGAAATAGACAAATTCCACACATGGTGGGCCAGGTCTTCCAATATCAGTTCATTTAACTAAGACAAGACCCAGCAAACATATATACAGGTTAACCTCTCTGAGCCTTTCACGTAAGATGATTCTAAGTTATGCCAAGTTGACAAAGATGATCATCACAAGGATTTACCTTCTTCATGGCATTATTTTTTTAAGAGATGGTATTACCTCCAGATAGAATAATGTATTGTGAGTGTCAATAAATTTATATACAAGGTATCAGTGTTTTTTACATACATAGGATTCTTCCTTCCTTAGCAGCTGCCTATAGCTCTTTAGTAAATGGTGGGTCCTGAAGATCATCTTTCCTAACTGTGCTGGGTTTGGCCAGTTTGAGCATTTGCTTGTCTTGGGCAAGTAACCACAGCTGCTGTGGGTTTGTGGTGTGATAGCCAAGGCAAGTCCAGAAGACAGCATCACACAGCACACCTCTGCATCTTCCAGATCTTTCTACCTCCTCATCCATGATGTTCTTGTAGCCTCACTGGGATGGGATGCAAGTTAATATTGATGTCCTATTACAGGGTTGAACATCCAGTCTTGTAGTTTCAGCCCCTTGACCAGTTATGTATTTCTCTTCTAACTGCTGCTCACTGCAAAAGAAGCTTCTCTGACTAATGTTGAGTAGTCTAGGTCCATAGGTATACACACAAATGTATACTTAATATGTGTATAAATACATAGAAAGTACTTTGACAGCATGACCATCTAGCAAAATAACAACATAAAGTTCTACACTGGAGACTAGACTCTCCTCAAACTGTATATTTTCTCCAGGTATGAAGTTTGCTCCTGTAGCATGCCTTATCTCCAACCAGAAAGTGATTATTAGCAGACAACAGTTGCACCACTATCTTATCTGTGGACATATCTTCTCTGGAAGGTTAGTAAGTATTGCAGCATACAGGGTCCAGTGCTGGGTGAGATCATGCATGTGTGTTCTCCCAAAGCAGCATGCACACTATCCTCCAGCGTGACCTGGTAGGTTTGAGATTGCTTTTTCTATGTCCTGAAGCCAAACTGTATGATATCTGAAGACAGATTATATTGGTCTCTGTCTCTGCAGAGTCAAACACAGAGCTCTGAGTGTTACAAGCAATTGTTATTCAATAATTACTTAAATAAATAAAATGGAGATATAATCCTTGAAGAACAGTTGAAATGTATATGTTTTTACTTATACAAATTCTAGAAGCAAAATGTTATGCTTCCCTTTGTGAAGATTCTATCTAAAGAATTTTTTGTCTTCAGGGCTTTGTTCTTGGTGTATTATAAACAAACAATTCAAAGCTAATGTCAATGCCTTTATATGGCATACCAGTTTAGATGTAATGCTTGCATGGTTTTTGGCATCTGTTTCTTACCCTTTCCTATGGTCTTTTTCTACTTAGGAATAAGGACCAAAGTGGGCTCAAATCAAGGAGCATTGAGGAGTCTCATTCCATCTCTTACCCAGTCTTCCCATGATGATCTAGAATGAGATTTGATAATTTTGTTTTTAAAGACTGTTCTTTCTGTGGGGACACAGAAGTTTATGGCTGACATACCAGTGACCATATGCCTACTCTGATCCCATCAATTTTCCAGAACAGATCCCTTGGCCACCCACCTGTTTTGTACAAACCTCTAGCCACTCACCTGACCAGTGCCCATCTAGATAACCTCCTGAGGTTTTGTCTACAGGACTCTACACTGTGCTTTGTTCTCCCCCCTTTGGCTCATATTTTCTTTCATCTTTTCTGTCTATACTGACATCTCCAGTCTTAAAGAAAGCCCTTTCTGGCTAGAATCACTTGTGTGGATTCCTGATGCACAGCATAATCTGAAAAAATTAATCTTTCCCATGATTTAGCCTTCTTCATTTTTCTGTCTTCCTCATTCAATTCTTGCCAAGAAAACAGAAGAAATCTAGGTGTTCTTCTGTGTTGGAGAAGGAGAAGGTTCTCTTTAGAAGAGAACCAGTTCTTACATGGCACAGAGATGAAGGTTATGCAAGAGTTTAACTATATTCTAAAATTTAATTATATTGTAAAGAAGTCCTTTCTGGATCCAGAGGCTAAAAGAGTCAGTAATGTGAGAAATATAAATAAAGTCTTAGGATTCTTTTTAGCCTTTATTATTTGCAAACTGTTTCTTGGAAGGAAAAGAAGGCTGTGCTTTATCTCTGCTGAGCTTCTTCCTTGCTCATCATTGGTTGTATATTTTGTTGATCTGTGATCTATGAATATGTGCACAACCTTAAATAAACTAAGGATCTCAGTTAAGTTACTAAGAGGAAAAAGAAGAGGTACTCAAAAGAATGTAAGAATGAGGCCACTTGCAAGGATGTAGGTAAGTGTAAGGGAAGCAATGCACAAGAGTAAAGGATCCCAGGACTAGCAATGGGGGGGGGGGGGTTTGCTAGATTTGAAAGGGCAGATCAAAAGAGAAATTACCAGAGCTCTAAAAGATAGCTGTTGAAGAACTCCACATAATAGATGCCCTTTTGCTCCAGAGGGAGGTTACCATGACAACCCTTCCTGATGTTGAGAGCAATCTCTGCCATCCTTCTGACTCTTATATCTTCATCTCTCCTGTCTGTCTCTTTCAAGAATCTCTGATTGGTTGAATGAAACCCAAAGTTGGAGGGAAAGGGAGCTGAGATGGTTTAGTGAGCAAAGACTGGAATCCCAAAGCTTAGAGCAGGATGACCAGGTCAAGGAGTGCACCTGGAGAGCTGATGCTGAAGATATTTGTCTCACTGGATAATTGTCCTCAGCTGGAGTCAACTTTCAAAGTAAGAGAGTTTTGCTGGGGCATATGTGCCATGTTGGTGAAATCTCTTAAAGGTCTGTAGAACCAAATTTCTCCACAGTACCATTTTTCTAAAATAGGCAAATCCTATAGTAAGTAGAAGAGTCCCTACACTCTCAGGGTCTCTCTGCATCTTTGGCTTACAGTTTTCTTCCAGAACATTTTAATCTCTTCCAGACGCTGCTCTTGTGGTAGCTGCATATGAGACACTATGGCTTTCCTTGGTGCCATATTTGTGTTCATTCCCTTCAGCAAGTGGTGTGAAAATACAAATCAACCTCCTCTCTTTTGCTCTCTTTTGCTGGAGGTTAGCTTACCTTATGAAATATCTACTTATTAGTGACCTTAGGATGCTTCTCTCTTCTCCCATTCCTGCATCTCCCACTCACACACACCACAACCTTATCACTCCAAAATGAGCAGAACAATGTACTCTTAAAACTCAGATACATATTTTAAATGCCTAGAGAGAATACAACTTTGAAAGATGCAAATTATCATTATTGTTATATTCATTCAGTTCTTCAAGGCCTATGTCAAGTAGGGTTTTTAGACTTCTTTAAAGAATAGGCTTGGAGACTGTGCTCCTCCTCTGCATGGTAATAGAGTTTTTCACCATAGCTGCTGTAAAGTAGTTAACACAGGACTGTCCTTCCCTCCAGACATCTGCTCTGTAGGGGGAAGCAGTGCCTGAGCCAGAGGGTTGCCTACTCCATGCTGAGATACACACGACAGGCCTCAGAAAGAGCATGATTAAACCCAGGAAGGAGATTAACACCAGTGCTGACCCCTTGCTAGGGGCCAAGGTGAGAAGTGCTTTGCAACCTGCCCTCACACTCCCTTGGAGAGGTAAGAGCTTTGAAAGTCTGAGCCCTACCAGGAAACCAAGAATGTGCTGAGCAGCATGTTTGCTGTGACTCTAAGACTGAAGGTTTTGCATTCCTGGTTTATGGGCTTTAGAGTTTGCTCATTTCTTTTGTACTTAGGATGGCTGTCTCATCTTGGGTATCCCAGGATGTCCTTGCATTGGGCATTGGAAGTACTGTAACCTAGGAAACCCTCATTTGGTCATCATACTTAGAAATCTGTGGTACTGTGTGCTGTGGGGGCATAGGAACTGTGGTGAATGTGATGTGACAATCCCTAGGACTGTGGCCCCAGCATTACATGTTTCTTTACCAGCTTCCTGGGAATATTTGACCTGGGTATATTGTTTCTGTTGCATTGTGAATAGTATGGGTCAGCTGAGGGTTAAGTGCAATAATGGATGCTAGACCTTTTTGTATATTACAAAGCACCACATACACACATAGGTGCTTTGATCACATCAGGCTATGTTTACAGACAAGGTCTGCCAAGAGCCCTGAGGGAGTTTTTAAAAAGAGAAGAAAATTATAAATATCATAATATTAATTCTTTAGATAAAAATTAAAAATTCAGTTACTTGCAATTTAATATGTTAAACATATTTAAAGTATCTCAGAAATCTACTGAACATTGCATTAAATCCCTTACATAATTTTTAAATCCTTCTAAAAAATCATATGAAAGAGTCATTATCCCTACCACCCCCAGAGTCCATTTCCTTAATGTGAGAGTCCTGTCCTCTCTTGGTAGTGACTCATGGCTAATGAAAGTAGATGAGGCAGTGTAAATTACCAGGGCTGGCTTTCTAGAATGGGCCTGCTGTTTTGCACATCTACATAAATCCGTTTTGAATTTTTTTATCAGGTTAACCCTTTAGAACCTTTATTCAGGGCTTGAAAGAGCCACACAGGACAGAAGACATACTCCAGTTTCCCAAATGGTCACAGAAGTAGGGGTTCATCCAGTGCAAGTTCAAAAACAAACAAGTTTGGGGGCTGGAGAGATGGCTTGGTGGTTAAGAGCACTGACTGCTCTTCTAAAGGTCCTGAGTTCAAGTCCCAACAACCACATGGTAGCTCACAACCATCTACAATGTGATCTGATGCCCTTTTCTGGTGTGTCTGGAGACAGCTACAGTGTACTCATATACATTAAATAAATAAATAAGTAAATAAATCTTAAAAAAACCCAACAAACCAAAAAAACCCGAACAAGTTTGTAGATATTGCCAAAATATCTATATTGTTATATCAAACATAATAACTTATATTCGATATATATTTTTGACATATATTATTGATATATTTGATATATGATATATTTGATATAAAATCACATATTATATATTACATATCAAAATACACATATAGGTTAAAAACAATTTTCTAAAGCACATGTTTGTATTCACAGTCTCTGCCTTTCTTATTTTATTTTTCATTTAATGTTCTTTGTATGTAGGCATAGTGTATGTGTATGCATGCACATGTATGTAGGTAAACTTGCCCTTGTGGCACCTGTAGAGGTTGGAGGTTGGCATTGATTTCTTCTTCTACTACTTTCTACATTTTGAGACAGGGTCTGTTTCTGAACTGTTTCTGAGCTCCCTGTTTAGGTTAGACTGTCCAGCCAGGCAGAGCCCTGTGGATCCACCTATCTCTACCAAGGCCCCTAACATGGGGTTACAGACACACAGTGCCATGTCCAATTTCTCCATGGGTGTAGGGTTAGAAACTCAGACCTTCATGCTTTTGCAGCAAGCACTTTGCTGTATCATCTTTCCAGTCCTCTCTCTTAATTTTTTTACTCTTGAGAATGAAAATTTCCCAAGCATTTACCTTTTACTTCTCATTGAGCTAAATGTAGTTTTTTTTAAAAGGTGAAAGGACAGTTCGTCTTCTACCAGTTCAACCTATGTTCATCAGACTCA
>JADRCH010000088.1:2331183-2418929 GCA_019843965.1 Rhynchomys soricoides
GAAGAAGAAGAAGAAGAAGAAGAAGAAGAAGAAGAAGAAGAAGAAGAACAACAACAACAACAACAACAACAACAACAACAACAACAACAACAAGAAAAGGATAGATGTGGTCCCCCGAAGAAACACGTATTGTGAGCAGGAGAAACAACCATGCAAGTAAGAGTGTGTTGAAGGGTGATGATCTGTAGGAAGCCAGTAGGATGATAGCATGCTGGAGACAGGTACTGTGGGAGAGTTGAAATGGAGTTGAATTGTGATGGGACAGAACCAGACTTACGAGGAAATTTAGGAAAAAGCCCTCCTATGGAGGCAGCCGCGACAGCATGCATTTTCCAGTGGCTTCCCACTTAGCCTTGATGTCCAGTAAGTGGGGAGAAGTGTTAGTTGTCCCCAGCTGCTCCTTCCTGTGCCTGGGCCACTGGAAAGGCCCCAGAGATTGCAGACCCTTAAGAGCAGAAGTAAGCGAGGCAGGGAAGTGGAGAAGGGTGTTCTACCATCCTCTGTAAGAAGTTATAGTTTCACGCCAAATGCATGTTTTTTTCCTCTCTCCACACTTAAAAGAAAGCACTCTTGAAACTGAATTCAAGATCCAAATAACAAAAAGAAGTCTTACATTTTAGGGAGATTGATTATAGCATGTGTTCTTCCTTTTGGCCACTAGAGAGCAGTGCAGCCCATCAAATGCACCAGGAGGCTAGCGCTCAGGGCCGAGATTTAAAGCGAAAGTCCACACCACAGGCACACTTCTGCCCTTCCCTTTCCTCTCCTATGCCCTCAAGGTCTCACTGTCTGGTTTCCTGCAATCTAACGACCACAAAAATAACCTCAAAGCAAATTTCAAGTTTAGAATAAAACTCGGATTCATTGGGGGGCGGGGCGGTAGAAATCAGTGCATTTAACCTTGTTGAAGGTTATTGTGGGCCTTCCCAGCTGAGGAGGCTCAATGGCTGCAACCCAGATCCTCACAGGACAGGGGCAGGGCTTTTGTGACTCTGACACAAGCTTGTCTTCTGACAAGCTGAAGGCCAGCTAGCTGTTGGTTTGGGTGGCAGTAGAGGCCATCTTACCACACTAGCCTCAGTGAGCCCAGGAATCCAGTGACTACTTTCTGAGCCTCTCAGGCTTCAGGCAAAGTCCAAGCTTCCTGTTCACTGTTGTGTTATATTTCTTCATTGGTCCTTTTACGAAGCATGGAAGAGAATGGATTGACAAAAAGAGAACGGCGACAGGATTTCAGCTATACACAGTCAAATAAACCCAAGGTTTTCAGATACGAATTTACACACACACACACACACACACACACACACACACACACACACACAAGAATCTATAAAATGGTGGCTACCTGAGCTTCTCCTAAGCAGCCTCTACCGGTCTATTATAGCAAAACAAGTGGGGGCCGGGTGGAGAGGAGCCTTGGTTTGGCTGGATGGCTGCTTTGTCTTGCTTTTCATTAGCTGGAATTGCATGCTGGACTTTTGGTTCTGCTGGTAGCACACTGTGCTCAATAAAAATTAATCCATCAATCAACAGGACAGAAAATCCTATCCTGCCAGAAGCAATACCTCCTGTTTGTCCCGTACAAAAGCTAATCAGAGTGTTGAGTGCTGTAATGGAGGCAGAAACTGAGCAAAATAGAAAAAAAAAATCTCACAAATTATCAAATAAAAAATGAAACCGGAAAAAAACAGACAACAATGGAAAGCTAATAGTTTGACTTCACCCTGGGGTTGGTCTCTTTCAATTCAACGCAACAGAAGTTTGTACACATGGGATTCTGGACTGCTCATGTTAGTTGGTCAGTGTTGGTCAGGGGTATCCTCCCTGACAACCTACCTCAGAACCACTGCTGTGGACTCAGAGGTCTGGCCTCTTACCTGCATCTACCACAAGGGCGTCAGCTCCTGAGTTCACTGGAGTTCTGCTTGGTCGGGAGCTGGAAAGAACAGTTTGTCTGGAAGTAGGAGATAGGAGGCTGAGGAGACTACAGAGACGGTATGAAGTGGGGGTAGAAAAGCTAACATGCCACTTTTGACTCCCTGAAGAATTGTATATTCCCTAGAAGACAGGTGGAGAACACACACACACGCATACACACACACACACACACACACACACAGTTTAAAATGACACACTTATATGTACACACAAGGTATAATGTCACAAATCCCTACCTCACACGAGGATGTCTCTTGAGCTAAACACTTAAACTTTAGAAGCTCTAACTTTCCCAATCTTAATATTAACCAAGAAAGTCTGGAATTTGCCTTAGTCATTGCAACCGTTTCAGTGTTGATAATTTTCCAGTGGAGTCTGGCAAGCAAGGCCTAGAGGTGAAAGAACGGGCAACACAAGCAACCACGATGGCAGAAACACTTGTTATCAGCTCTTTCTTTTTCTTCTCATGTCACAAGGCACAACTAGCTTGAGGTTTCTACACACCCTGTTACCTAAAGACACATTTATTTAAAAGAAGAAAAAGGACAATTTAAATAAAAAAATTCTAGGGGGAACCAAAATTATCTGATGTTGGACTCCTTAGGGGATTTGGGGGGAAATTAAAATTATACAATAATATAAAATAATTTGCCTGTGATATGTGCTTACATTCTTGGTGTACTGAATGGAGGGGCACACACTGAATTCCAATTAAATATTTGTTATTTGACAATGGAGCTCAATGGGAAGAATTTCCTAATGGGTCTGAGGTCTTAGGCCTCATCCCCCACTTCACTGCCACTACCTCCCACTTCAACAACAAAATGATGTAACTGCTATCTGTGCTTTCTTCAACTGTCTCACAGTAGGAACATCAGACTCCTTCTGGTCTCTCTTCCAAAGATCAGAAAGGTTCGGGGCCTTGGACTCACCTTCCAAAATCTTTGCATAGAGAAGTTCATTTGAGGACAGAACAGGAACCTATGAGTATCCAGCCTAACCACAGAGCTAGGAGAAGATCCCCCAACCTGTCTGTATAGCATGTGTGTGGGCGGAGAGAAAGATAGTAAAGAGAGAACAGAACGTGGGAGGAATGAGGGAAATCAATAAACCAGGGACAAAAAGAAGTAATGTGCTCTCAATTCCAGGAGCGAAGATCTTGATGAGCACACCGATTTATGTCTTGCGGAATTTTCAGCATAAAGAAGGATGCTGCTGTCAAATTGGACATTGGTTTTCTAAAGTCTGAAGGCTGAGTTTTGTTTATTTAAAGTTAACTCCTATTTTAATACCAGAACAGAAGTCATAGTCTACTTCAAAGGGAAGAAGAGGTTTCCTGATGCATCCATTGTTCTGCGGAACCACAAGCACAGTGGCTCTGTAATGCTCTGTGTTTTTCCAACCAGGCTTGCTTTGGTGCGCATTAGCAAACGCACTGTAAACAGACCCACACTTCTGAGAAGGCTGCTGCTTCTCAGAGTCAAACTGACAGAAGTTTGAGGATCCGTGTTTAAACAAAATGCTACCTTTACCTGTGGTCTGTATGTGGTCCATGATGGATATTTTAAATCAAGAAGAAGGCAGGGAAAATGAAGGTGGACAGAGATTTGGGCTGGTTTAACCTCTGGGGTGAGAATCATTCTTTGTTAGTCATTTTGCTTGTCCTTGTAGTTGCGCTTGTCTGCCCAAAGTTTGAACTCTCATGAAGGTAAACACTAATTGCTTTCTGTATATGGTTTTCATGGCTGTGGAACTGAAATTACCATCTTCCCAAATTGCTGGTCTCACTGTTGCTCCACTAGACTCTGTCCATTTCTGAAAGTGAACATTGACATCTCTCTAGGTGAATAGAAGCAAAGGCATTAAAATGCAGGAGGCAAGGCCATGGAGTAGAGAACCTCAAGGCCAGGTTCAACTCCCGGGTCTGCCTTTTACCAATCAAGCAATATACCAATATAGTAAGTCACTTCTGATTTCATTCCTCAGTTTCCTTATCTGGATGTTAGAGCAGGGGATCAGTTATCCCCAAAAGCTCCTTGGAACAGTACCTGGCACACAGTGCGTTCTGTATCATGGAGCATCCGCAGTGATGATGGTTCTTGTCATTATCCTGGTAACAGCATTACAGTTTGCTCCCGTTCAGCAGAGCTATAGTTGTCTAATTCTGTTCTGATAGTTCTCAGACTGGACTGAGTGCACATCTCTCTATTTTTAGAACAGGCACAGAACCTTAACTTAGTTCAGCAAAGAATTCTATTCTTCCAGCTACAGGATGGGAAGATGATGTAAGCTGGTTCAATTAATTGGGTAGATCATAGGAATCTGTAAATTTGTTTAAAACTACTGGGAGGGAGGGAGGGAGGGAGGAAGAGAGAGAGAGAGAGAGAGAGAGAGAGAGAGAGAGAGAGAATGTGTGTGTGTTGAATTGTTAAGGAAATAGAACTGATCAATATCAATATCAATGTAAGTCTTCATGGAAAATATCATTCCTAAGACTACAGTCATGTCTGAAGTCTAGAACACTTCTGGATAAGTGAATTTTATTTGACAATCAGAAAAACATCACTAACTTGTGTTCCCATGTGACACAACCTGTCTCCTTTACCTATTTAAGTCAAACCCAGCCTTATAGATAAAGCCCAACACTTGTCCATTATGAAGTAGACACCTTGTTTTTTGTTCCATAGGTCTGAGCATTTATGGTATTTAGCACTCATCACCCACTTGGAAAGCTCACCATGGCCAGTGCATTTCTTACATCTCTTCAGTGCTATGGACTGTCTTTCTCTATGTTTCAGTCTTTGGTTCATGACACTTGCTTATATAGCACTTCGTGACATGTTTACCAGTATTTGTTGTCTGAATGCCTTCTAGCCAGTTCCCACTGAAGTGGAGAGAACATAGGAGAGCATTTAACCAAACTGGAGAATGAGACACAATGGGGTTGCCTGGCTCACAAGGAAACTTGCAAGGAAAGAGGCCAATGGTTTGTAGGTGACGCGAGCAGAATAGGATGTAGACTTGTTGATACATATCCCACCGAGCTGTAAGATTCTTAAAGAGTAAAGTCTGGCTTTCTAGTTTAAACATAATTCTCAGCATCTACAGTCTAAGCCTGACACATTTCAGTGTTCAGTACAAACTGTTGAACCATGCTTTGTCTTATAGTGTTGGAGATTTTGATCAATTATCTAACCCTTCTCAACATGTAAAAGAAATGAAATGAGAGAGAAATGACCAGTTATACAAGCCAACACCTTCTTCTCATTATTTTGAGCTCTTTCTACCATCACCTCATTTCTCCAAATTACAGGAGTAAACAAAGCCATTCCCTGGGATGACAGATGAGGTGCAACGACAATAGCATGCTTGGAATTTCCAGGTCTGACAGAAAAACAATATCAATTCCAGATCCTCCAAGGAGAGACTTTCCCTAGTTAGAAAGAGTACGTAGAGGAATCGGAATGTTGAATCGGGTTTAGAAAAGGGCTCTGCACTGGAATTGCATACACACGGGAAGAATTCTGAGCTTAGGTGCATCTGTTTCTTTAGGTGCCTTAGGCAACATTAGTGCTGTAGCAGCTATTTGTAGCATAAATTGACAAAAATACCTTTCCTTTACAGTTAATTCTCTCCCCAGGAAAATGTTAGTATGTTTATTATTCCTGCCACCAGTACAAATCCTCAAGCTAGTCACTCATTATTCTCATGCCAAAATTATCAGTCTTACTTTTATTCTGTCAGTGCAATAGTCCAAATGATTCAATTAGACATTTTACAGTACTGAGTGCTTACTGATGTCAAGTAGTCATGACCTTCAATACTTTGACCCCAGTCCACTTTTTCATAAGTAAACGTTCCCTTCATTCTCTCATGTGCCAGGCTCAACCACATTCATAATAGAGAAAAATAGACAAACTCATTCATCTTTGTCTATTTACTGTCTGTTTCTCTTGCTCCACATCTTTATGCTCTGAATCTTTCTGTTGAACCGTGTGTTTTGCTTTAAGGAGCATCTTTTACCCTCCCCCATCTGTCGAGACGATGTCCTTCCTTGACTCCTAAAGCATCATGGTCTGTGTCATTGGCTGCTCAGCATTTCAGATAACTGTGTTTTATGGCCCTCACTGTGAACTCTTTACAAGCAGGGTTCACATCTTGGACTTCTTTGCATTTTGTTCTACATATGGATCATTTCAGCTATGATTATAGTAAGAATGCAGGAAATACACATGCCAAGTGAGGACTTTTCAGAGCTCATGGCTGGGGAGGTTTTATTCCGCTTGGGTTGAAATAACACTTCTTTCTTGATGCTTGGGAGATCTTGGAAGATGCTTCAGAGCCTCAGTGGGTTGTTAAGACAATGGACAGTATGGAATGGTAAGGGATTAGTAATTAAAACAGCTATTAACAGTATGGAATGGTGAGAGATTAAAAATTAAAACACTTATAATAGCATGCTTTGATAAAAAGTCATTTGAATGCTCTCTTTTGAGCTAAATTTTTTTTATTATGTTGTATGTACCCTGAATATTTTCTTGATAGGTTTTCACTTTAAGAAAATCCTTTATACCTAGTAAAAGATGAAACAATTCTCATCTTAACATTAAAGATATGAAATGAAAATGAGATCCAATTTTCACATGCAAGACTAATAAAGACAAAAATTATAAATTTCAGGGGGATAGTGTGGGGAAGGGTTGGGAAGCAGGAATCTACATTCAGTGCCAGTCAGAATACAGATTTGGGATAGCATTTTAAAGATGAAGGTTTAGCAGTATAGGTAAAACAAAATTTAAATTTACTTTTGGGTAGAAGAGGTAGACTTTTAAAAGTAAGTAACAATGTCTCTGCTTGGGAAAAGTTCACTGCAGCATTATGTATAGTAACAAAAGTGGGGAGTGAACCTGGGGCTAAATAACAAGCATCAGTGGGGTGGGCCACGAATCCAGGCACAATAGTGCTCATTTAGATAGAAACATTATGTTTACTGCTTGCTGCCAACTGGATTTTTTAGAGGTTCGAATCCTCTGCAGACTTTATTTTACCTTTTTTTTTTTTTTTTTTTTTTTTTTTTGGCCAGAAGAAAAAGCAGTTTTGAGTAAGGCATAAACATTACTGAAATCATTAAACTAGACCAGAGAGACAGGGATAAAATTCCATCTTCTTAACTTTGCAATCTATAATACACTCTGCCATTTCTCAACTCGGTTTAGAGTTGATACACATTTATTTAATTTGGTCACACGTCTTGGTAAAATAAAAAAAAGAAGACAAAAATGTTCTAATGAATCTTTCAGGGTATTCTAATATCTGTCCTTTTAAAAGTATATTTGATGAATGATTTATAGATTTATCAAAAATGCATCTGTTACTGTGAGCCTTTCAATGGATATTTAAGAGGAGGCTATGGCATATACACCTCAACAGTTAAGACTCCTGTAAAGAGCTAAAGGAAGGCCCACTTTATGACAGATCTAAGGGCTGCTCTGAGAAGGTGGATGAATGTGTGCACTTGGCCTTTCTCCCAGATGAAGCAGAAGACCACACAAGACCTTCTCTGTCAAATCTTCCAACCTCATTTCCAAAGTCAGGGAATAGGCTCTGCCCTTGACCCATTTGGGTTTGTCCAAGTAATTTGCATATTGCAAAATGCAGTCCTCAAAATAGGATGCAGACACAGCAACAGAATGCCCAGTAAGCTCAGGGGAGGTAGAGTGATTACAAGTGCAATTTTTCAAAATCAATGTTAGACACAAGTTTTCCGAATCTTTCTAGATGTTCAAGAATAGGTGCTAGCCGGACAAAACACAAGGTCCAATTATATCTCTCTGTTCTCCAATGACATCGGTGGACATACCAAACTATTCTAGAACTTGAAAGTGAAAACAATAAAAGAGCTTCAAGAGTGTAAGATTTCATCATTTGTCTCTGGAAGGGAGGTTAGCTTATTATCAGCCTGGATTAGCCTGCCCAAACCATGGAAATATAAAAACATCATAAATTAGTCCAATAGGCATCGTTATACTCTATTTGCTAGATGCCAGATGTACTTATGATAGGAAAAGCAGGTGGCTTTACAATAGCCAGGAAATGTTAAGAACTCATATAATAGACTATTCCTGCTTTAAGTATCAAGTGGGTTGCTACCTTATTAGGGTATGCAGTTTAAAAGAAGTGCCTATGCTTTAACTTAGACCAAAGATAAGTTTCCCATTTTAGGATTTCAGTGTTCATTTGGGGAACTATAATACCATACAGAACAAATTCTTTATTAAATCAGTGCATTCATTACCTAGAATGAAAGTTTTATTCAATCACTGTATTTTGATAGACTAGGCTATTGCACATGAGTTAGAGATAATGGGTTGAACACAGTGTCCTTGAAGGAGGAAAGCTCAGACTTTCCTTCATATACGTTCCCAGGAGACTGTCAGTTTCCAGTGCCATTAAGGCATGGAAAAGGCTGGCAAGGAGCAAGTCAGCCCTATGTACTATAACAAATCAGCACACGGACCAGCTAACCATGTAACTGGTGAGAGGGAAAAAATGGAATCATTCCTGCTGAAAATCTTTTAGTGTCATCTTTTAACCGATTTAGGGTGATTGGCTCAGTTGCCTTTATGGCAAGCCAGCCAGGTGTATGGTGTGAGCTCACTAGAAGTCGTCTCAGAGTTAGTAAATCTGGTTTTGCTCTCTGCAGGCTGCACTCACTTAGCCTGATCTGTCCATGTCCTCTCTGCTCAGCAACTGGGAAAAGAGGCAGAAAAACTCTTAGGAGAGCTAAGAGAAAGAGTGTACAACCTATTAAGCAGATATGCACAAACACAATGCAGACATGGAAAGATATGCTAATGGGAGTTTTCACAGCCTAATTTACTTAAGCAAGGGGGAAATCAAGGCTTATGGGGGTAATGCTCACTTTCCCATAGCTGCCTAAAATGCTCTTTGTGCACCAATAGTCTGATGTTCCTTTGTGTTTGCATGCTGGAATCATCCTCAACATAGACTAATTTTAGTACCTGAAACAAATAAATTGTAAATTCTCCTGGCATTGGGCTACAAGTAATGATGAGTATACGTGTGAGTAAAATCTTGATATGTTGACATGAGGGTCTTTTATCTAATGGAAGGAGTTACTTAGAATTCCAGTCCGAGAGATGTTTCCTGCCATTGCTGTTTATTTCTTGCAACCGTGTTCTGCACACATATTGCTACAAAGATCTCTGGGAAATTCTCTTTGGCAGCTGATTTTTGAAATTATGAAAAAAAAAAAAAACAAACCACCCACTAAGCACGAATTGTATAAAAAGGTGGCTATGCTAGTTCCAGAGCTTGTAGTAGCTATTAGCATTTGTTTATACACACAACTGACATCCCCTTGTTGATACAAACTGTTTCTGATTAAAGTCTGAGGAAGTAAAAGTAATAAACGGAAGAAAAGAGCCCATGGCTTTCTAAAGATAGAACAAGAGGGCTATCTGGCTGTGACATCTGTGACCAAACCGATCATCAGGGTCAGCTCAGCTGACGCGGCTGGCTATGCTGATGTTGCTTCCTCCTCACTGTTTCATACGCATCCCTGTGGAAGCTGCTGCGTGCTAGATCAAAAAGGGTGATCTTGTTGGGCTACAGGAGGACTGGTCTTCACTCAAGAATATGAGTAGCAGTGTTCCCCTACTACAACCTTTAAACAAACTCCCAAAACTCATCACAAGGCTTTTTAATGCTCTCACCTTCTAAAGTAGAGAAAAAAAATTGTTGGCAGTTTATAATCGTACTTTTGAATTCTTTCTGCAACATCAGTCACATGAGTAGGAAGACAAAGTCTAATGAAGCAGGCTGGATCAAAATTGGGCCAGAAGATGCCCACAGGTCACAGCCAATGGTGCGTCTACAGCGGCAACGATGGCTGAGATGAAAGCTGAAGTGCACGGGGATGTGTTACTGGGCTTAGTATAGGCGTGGTGTATAAGACGGGAACAGAAAATCCAGCACACAGCCTCATCATATTGCCCGAGAATGCCCTGCTTAATTCTGGCTAACCAGAGAATAAGGGAATTCTCAGAGCTTGGAAAAGGACTACGTCACTGTAGCACACACGTCACTGTAGCACACACGTCCCAGCACTTTCACGTGGGACTAATATCCTTTAGATTTATGTTAGAAAACTTCTGTTTTCTCCCTCAGAATGGAGCCATGCATGAGAATGAGTTTTCAATGGGTTCTGGGGTCAGAAAGGCTGGAGAGCTAAGCAGGAATCACTTGGTGCTATGCTTACCCAGGCTGGCATTTCTCCAACTGAAGTGCTTAGTGGGTGCATTTTAAAAATCACTTATTTGCAATTTTAATGGCAGCAAAAGAGGTTTCCATGGCTCCTTAGTGAAATCTCTTTCCCATCTCTACTTGTAGAAAGTTCTCATTGTAACAGAGATAATTAGCATCTTCACACTGCTTCATGAATTACTAGGCACCTTTGAGTCTGTATCAGTATAGGAGGGCTGCTGCAGTTAAATATCAGACTTCAAGGCAGAAATGTGTATTGGAGTCTGACAGTATGTTTGGGTGTACAAAATAAAGAAGCTGTGCTTTTTTAATTTGGAGCTTTAGTACATGTAAATATATTGACTAACAATAAGATACTGTAAGAACTAGATATATAAATAAAAGTTACTTCTTGTAGGACATAGTGAATGGAGATTGAAGACAGGAAATGACAAAGTTTTCATGAAAAGAAAGAGCCATGTAATATTGAAAACTGAAGGCAGCTAAACAGGTGAGGTAAAGGCTCAAGAGGCATCATGATCAGGGGCCCTGACACATGGAAGCATGAAACGTTGTCAGGACAAAGTGTGCAGTCACAGCAGGATGTGAAACATACAGGCCATTGATAGGAAAGAGGCTTAAAAAGGCAGACTGGCCTCAGTTTGTAAAGAGCCTTGAATACTATTTGAATGGGTGTGGGCTTTTTCTTGTATGCAATAAAGAAGTACACATATACACTACACAGACACAGACACAGATACAGACACACACACACACACACAGTTCATTTCCACAATGCCTTGAAGACTTCAAGTGCCTTTTCTCTCTCATTATACCAAGTTTCATCATCCAAATGCCTGTGTAAAAATCATGGATTATGGAAACCTGATTTTCCCACTGACTTGTCTTTGAAGAGTAACTGGTGACCTGGATGTGCTGGAGCTTGCAAATGTTTAGCATGAATTTGATTTAAAACAAGCCGCTTTTGCAATTTGTTAAGGACTGACAAGTGGTCTGGTCAACCAAGAACTGTTGGGAAGAAAGCATCCTCCATTATCTGAATGAACATAATATGTATTTATATGTACCCTGTTCATATGTACCCTGTTTATGATGTGGATATGCCCTGAATCTCTGTTCCATATCTTTATGCCTCTATTTCTGAATTAAATAGCACTCTTATTTTTAATTTATAGAATAAAGCAAATTAATTAGAGGTTAATTGAATGTGCATGCTATTCCTCAGAGAAGTTTCTAGAGGTACCTGTCTTGATTCATGGTTTTTTATTATAAAGAACAATGAAAGTCATTCACTGATTATTGAAAATAACCTCTCATATGGTCTCAGAGCTCTATAGATGCAATACTGGTGAGGAGTCTGATGCACAGCATAAAGCATGCACTTGAGCAATTGTGTGGTAAAATAGTGCTTTGTCTAAAAAGGCAGAGAGAGTCACATTGCTACTTTTTCTACTCCTGTGGACCAACTTGTAAATGAGAAGTAAATGAACATTCTTCTGATCTCCAGCTCTATCTTCAGTACACAGTTTCCATTTTGAACAAAGTTGTTCATAAGTTCTTGGAATTCATTCTTCTACCAAATTGAAAGAATTCATTATATGATTTTTAGTGATAGGAAGGCAGTTCCAAGAGAAACATTATAAACCAAGTGGTTAAGAATAAAAGCCAAGGGGCAGAGTAAGCATATTCAGGTGTCAGTCTTCTAGGTGTTGGTTCAGGTCATTTGAATCTCTTTGCACCGTAGCAAATTCCCACGAAGATTAAAGGAGATAATGCATGTATAACACAGCAGCAGATTTAAACAATCTGTTAGATAGAAAAGAACAGTCTTTGCTAACTACAGGGTCCTAAAATAGACTGTGAATGCTTCAGAATACATCTGGCTCTTTCTACTTGGAAGGGAATGAGTTGACAGGAAAGCCAAACAGAGTGCTAGACATATCTGCAAATACAATTCCTCTGGTCAAAAACGATGAAAGGATAATGCTGACGCAATCAGCAAGCTCCCATTCCAGAAGAATCAATTCATTCACAGGTTTCATCCAGCCACCCAGAAGAAGCTGTCTCTAGTAGAAGCTAAAAGGACATGGAGTGTATGTTGTCAGAGGAAAGCTTTGAAGCTCTGAAGCAACGCATGTGCTTCTATCCAGGAAGAAAGGTATATATGTGGCATTAGTTTAAACCAAAGGCTGAAAAGTTAATACTGAAATCTCATGACTGGTTTTACATCAGTGAGTCAGAGAGATTTCAGAACAAGCAGATCAGAGTATCATGTAGCTCTTATTTGACAGAATAAGTGCTACACCACCATGCCACCAGGAACATCCCTCTTTTGGTGAAATGCATCATGGGTAACAGCACCAGGGCAGGTAATATCTTGCCTATTTGTGTATCCATCCTGGACTCCAAAATATAAAACTAGCATAATGAGGAATTTTCACTATTGATTCTAGACATAGCCAGAAGAGAATAGGCAGCTGATAAATTTGTCAAGTATAAAGCTTATTTCTTTGAGCGTGAGACAGGGATAAAGATTCTTCTCTTTTATACTAATCTTATAACATAAACCACTTATTATTTAAAAAATGATTTTTTAAAAAATTATGCACATTTAGTGGGATATAGATGTAAAACCTGCCCACAAAGGCCAGAAGATGGTGTCAGATCCCCTGGAGCTCACAGGTGGTTGTGAGTCATCCAACACAGTGATACTAGGCATGGAACCCTTGACTTCTGCAAAACCAGTAGTTACTCTGAACCATGCATCCATCTCTCCATGTGCCCTTGATATATTTTCCACAAGGAGTTTCCTATTTTTAAGCCAAATGGAAATGATGTAAAATATTTGCCAGACTCGATTTTCTCGTTTTATCCTTTAGGAAGAAGTCTATTTGTATTACAATTGAAGTGAAAATATCTTTTCCTAGATGTGGAGATGATATTAGCTTACTTAAAATAAAGGAAAGCAATGATGATATTAATTGCAGAGGTACAATATAAAATAATGTATATCATAATGCTGGGGTTGTAAAAATGTGAAATATATATTTTATCAATAAATTATAAATTATGAAGGGAAGGAAATTCTCACGAGAACACCCATCTTCTAAGCATGATAAAAGCTTCCTTATTTCTTCTCTTTCCTGAGAATTTCTCTGTAACTAAGGCCGTCATGATGATTCCACTGTAGTTATTTGATAGTTAAATTTTGAATGGTCAAGAAATTGAGTAAAAATCATATCATTTATGAAGAGAATAACTCTTTAATTTATAGTTGAAAGTCTGAAAAATACCACAGCTTTAAAAAAAATCTAGAACCTTCTATTGCATTATTCAAGAGCAATGAAAGCACATCAGCATTCCTTGAAAAAACATTCCCTCCATGGTCTCAGATTAAAAGATAGCTGAGACCCTTTTGTTGAATATGTAATGGAGGCCTGCTTTACCTAACCTTTAGACTTAGAGTGATTTTTATCAGTGATAATTTTTTTAAATGAATTCTGTCTCTAGTGTAGTGTTAATTTATACCTGACTCACTATGATGACATTTGTTGCCCAATATCTAATTGTTAATTATGAGTGTAGAAAAAGCAAACAAAGTATTCCACTAAGTAAAGTGATAATTTGTAGAAATTGAACAATTTGAATTTGTGTGGATTAAAAGGAATATTCACCCTTGAATTTATTCCAGACTGAACACTGTTGACACTAGAGGTAAATATTGACAAGCGTAGGACTAATCAATATTGAACCTTGAGGGTCAAAAGACTTCATGTTTGGTATAACAAGCATCTTAGTTCAGGCATTAGAATGTTTCAGTAAAGTAACAATTATTAAGGGTCAGGCAAGGTTTCTATTATAAACTCTAATTTAGAAGCTTGTATGTTTCAAGAGTCTCCAAAGACATGAAATAATGTTATGAAGCAGAATGTGACTTGATGACAGATGGCAAAGAGAAAGTGTGGTCCTAAACTCCAAGTTCAGACATTAGACCATGCGCGTTAGCTAGATCCAACATTCGTCTTTTCTCATCATCTCTAAACCCAAGAAGCTTTGGGCAAGATGTGAACTTCAACTGAAAAGGTAAATACCTTAGAAAGTTTTCTGCTGGAAATTTCTAACACCCTCATGGAATCTGCAACTTATAAAGGTTACCAAAGGGAGTACTGTATCAATAGGACCAGACACAGCTCAGTGAAACGCAGGCTACACCTTCCACTTAGTCTTGTGTGGGACATTAGCACCGCATGGAAATCGTTATTCTTCACTCAAGCATACTTGATAATGTTGGCTTCCTGAATTACTTAAGGGATCTTTTTCTTTTTCAAGGTAGTATTTTAAAATTTGCATTGAAAACATTGTGCTTTGAACTTCGAAAATCAAAGTAACTATAGCATTAATTATTTTACAATGAAATAAGGATAACATAATAAATAGGTAGTTATTGAAATCAATATTGCTTAGATTAGATTTCAGCAACATGATTTACCCTTACCTGCAAACTAACATGCAAAACCGTTGGCAACTGTAAGAGCTTTAGCTCAGAAAGTTTCCAGTTCTCTTTTTTCAGTTCAAGCTCCAACTCAAAAGAAGTTCTGAATCTGTAAATCCTTCTCTGGGCAGATACTAAGTGCTCTGCCTCCTACAGCTTTTGTTCTTGAGTTTAGGATGTCTAGATACACTTGAACAACAGAAGTGGGCATTGATCAGCCAGGGAAGAGGCATGCACTTTCGGTTTCCATCCCATTAAGCAAAATACTCATTAGTGTTTGGCATTTTCCCAAGCAGACACAATCTAGGTGTCCACTGAGGCCTCATTGTGCAGTTAAGGAGTTTAAAAAGACCTTCTAGACATCAGCTAGGGACAATTAAGTGATGGGTAAAACTACTCCAGGGTAAGAAAGCTGAAATTACTGGAAACAAACACACATTCAAATCAACTGCAAAGCAGACATACTATCTTTATCTTTAACATCAGGTAACTGTGCCAGGAGAGAAAAGACTAAAAATGCCTCTGCTTAAGAATCATTCCCCTTCTCAACAAATCCACAGTTGATTGTAGGAGAGAGCTCAGTCATATTAAAACAAAGTCACATCGAGATATGAAGTGGAAAAGAATCTCACAAAAACCTGTTATCATACCATAGTTATTTCTATCCCTTACCCAACAGGAAAAGTAAATGCACTGTTACCTACAGGTCATAATAACAGGAGTTATTGCTATGATTTATATCCATGAAAGCTGTTGAAATGTTGTATTGCTAAGCATCTATCGCCAGATCCAAAACAATGTCTGGAAAACATTACTGAAAACAACTACTTGAATGCAGGTCACACTGAGCCATCTTTTCTCCTCTTTTTCCACTTTCTCCTGTGTTCTCTTCCTCCAATACAGGAAAGCTAAACCTCTCCTGTGGTATTTGCTGTTGTCTGCATTAGAACAGCAATATTTGAGCAATCGTAATTAAAGACCAGCACATGAGTTAAACTTCAAAAGTCATTTCTGTTGCCTCTCTTCAGCTCTGAGGAGATGAATGACAAAGAAAGCTGTTCATGTCAAAAGGTTCTTTGTACTCAGTAGTTATTTATTGTTCAGCTTTGGTTGAAATAGAATTTATCCAGTGAATTCTAAGGAGAACTGTTTAATATATTGTTTTTCAACTGTATACTACATAATCCTTTAACAAAGAACATAATAATGAAGGGCAAAAAGAAAAGAACCCATGCTTAAGGTGTTGCAAAAACCTTGAAGTTGTCACAAAATCCTCTTCCTGTGTTTTAACTCCAATATCATTCTACCAGTTCTTAACATGACTTTCAAATCCCAGAGCTAATAACACTCCCCAGCTACAGCTGGCTGTGTCTGATGAGCAGCATGCAGTGGGAATACACACAGGGGATGAGGTTCCTAACAGTCAACTAAGAGTTCAAATCC
This sequence comes from Rhynchomys soricoides, assembly GCA_019843965.1. Taxonomy (NCBI): domain Eukaryota; kingdom Metazoa; phylum Chordata; class Mammalia; order Rodentia; family Muridae; genus Rhynchomys; species Rhynchomys soricoides. Next base: position 2,347,346 of record JADRCH010000088.1, read on the forward strand.
CCAAAGAGGTGCCCCTGATGTGCCGAGCACTTAACCCTTCGACCAGTACCAACATGACTATTCACAAATTATTGATGTCCCTAAATCCCTGGCAGATTGTAGATGATTCTTACATCCACAGAAGATCAAGCAGATGGCCACTAATGGGATGGATTTTTAAAAATACATACATACATTCAGTCTTTGATACATGGACATAGAGCCACTGAAATGCAAGGAGGTGATTGAACTGGACGGAACACTGTTAAACACACACTTTGCCTTATGTTATAGATCAGTTCCATTGACATCTATCTGCATCTTTGCAACAGTTTAATTAAAGCTGTCTGGAACAAGTCAGCCCTCTAAATGATCGGCAGTGCAGTGATAAAGGTGAAACATGACAACTCTTGAGGCCCTTTTGGTAAAGCTTTCAAATGTCTGTCTCTGTCTGCAGTAAAGAACAGAATCAGGGATGACATTTATTTCAAAATTTGTCAGCCTTTATATTATTCTGGAAGAAAAACCAAGGAATTCCTATGGTGTTATATTAGAAAACCAGAAGCTGAGTTAGATCACACAGGATTTTAAGGACCAAACTGGATGGTGCTTTGGTCCAAAATACACACTTTAAATTATTCTTAAAAGCAAGAAATACTACAAGTAGCTTGCTATTATTAGTTTATTATATAAAACATAAATCCAAATTGGACAATTTTGCCCCAAGTGGTCCAGTAAGACAATTTTGCAACTTGATGGCGGAAATATTATATATTTAATTAGGCGTTATAGTACATAGAATAATTGCATATCAAGGGCACAATTTTAGGCAATTAAATTATTCAGTGAATGCCCTTGGTGTTTCCACCACTATTAAGGTACCAAATAAACAAAAACGTGGATACAGTATGCATGAAATATAAGACATAATTAAAATTTTGAGTAAATGTTAAATTAATGAGTAATATATTTCTTTAAACTGTATATCCTCTCATTTATTACTATCTAATTAAGACATTAATTAAACTTAATATGTTCTTTGATATTAAAATTAATTGTACTTTATAAAAGTATTTAAAGTACTGTGTCATGTTTCAACATTTCAATCACAAGCTTCTCCATACAAAGCTATCAGTTATAGCCTTTCTTTTTCATTTAATGTTAATTTGTTATCTGCTTCATGTGCATTGAGTTATATCCTGTGCCTTCTCCTTTCTTATGGCATCACAAAATGATCTCTCTCTTGTGTCCATTTTCATCTAAAAATGTGGAAGTTAAAAATAACAAAGCCAAAAGGCACCCCTGAATTCACTTAGGATGTTATTCAAGAACAGGTATTATCTTAATCCTGAAACCTAGTGTAAATGAGTTGAACATGAAAGCTGCTCTATGATGCAAGAACTCTTGTGTGTAAGGCTACTAATCTACATAGAATTTACTCACTGTTTTCTGAGTGATAGTCCTGTATTACCAAGGATAAGCAAAGCAACTCAAAGGAAATAAGATGGTTGGAGCAGGAACCTATTCAATAGAGGGTTTTAATCCCATGGAGAGAAGTTTAAACTAAATGTAAGAAGAATATATTTTTATATATTTGGTAAGAGGAAATTTAAAATGAAAATTTCATTTTAAGACTATATGGCCTGAGCCTAAGAAATGGACTTACAATAGAGTAATCAGTTAGGAGGTGCTAACAATTGCCAGATCTGGGACATGCTTGTAAGAGGGTTGGCAAATTTCATTTTGGCATCTTCAGTCCTTAAGTTGCCATACGTGAAGTACAAACATCACATTGAAGAGGTTATCTGGAAAGGCCTTGATGATCATGTAGGCAGAAGGGCCTTGCTGAATTCAGGTGATGCGATATCACTCAACACTAACACAAGATATGTGAATCTGGCTTGATCCTTTAAGACAAGACTAGCTGCTAGATGAATTCCAGTGGATGATCTTTGTCAATGTCAGATGGAGTGTAAGAATTGCTTAGCTAATCAGGGCTAAGACTTCTGACACGTAAACTATGAGATGTCATGTAAATGCTATGGTTTAAATTCACTAGGGTTTTAATTACTTGTTACCTTTTTAGGTGTAGGTTTTACAGGTCTAATGGAGTCTGTACCACAGAGTACTATTTGGAGGTGTGGCCTTGTTGGCATAAGTATGGCCCTATAGGAGGAACTGTGTCACTGTGAGTGTGGGCTTTAAAACCCTTGTCCTAGCTACTGGAAGCCAGTCTTCCCCTAGTGGCTTTCAGATGAAGATGTAGAACTCTCAGCTCCTCCTGTACCATGGCTGCCTGGATGCTGCCATGTTCCTGCCTTGTTGATAATGGACTGAACCTTTTAACCTGTAACCAGCCCCAATTAAATGTTGTCCTTATAGGAGTTGCCTTGGTCATGGTGTCTGTTCACAATCATAAAACCCTAATTAAGACAGTAATACACCCCCATGTTAGATTATGTGTGATAGCTAATCTCGGTTGTCAACCTGTTATCCTGGGAAGAGACACCCTGTATTGGAGCACTGCTTTCCCCAGATTCTCCTTCAGACATGTCTGTGGTGGCATATTCTTGATTGATAATTAATTAGGAGTGCCCAGACCACTGTGGACAGGATCTTCCCTAGGCAGGTAGGTCAAGGCTGTATAAGAAATGTAGCTGCATATGAACCTTAGAACAAGCTAATAAGCAGCATTTCTCCATGGCTATTACTTCAAGTTTCCCCCTCACATTCCCTTAGTGAGGAATTAAACTGTAAGCCATATAAAATATTTCCTCTCCCACGTTGCTCTGGGTCATTGTGTTTATTACAATAACTGAAACCAAATTAGGACAGTGCGTTAGTAAAAATGGAGAATCCCCCCCCCCCCATTTTGGAAGGAAGGGCAGTACTTGAGTTTTCTTTTGAGTTTATAATTGGCTGATAATTTTTGATAATGGACAGATAGTTGCTATCATTCATTTCTTGCAAAAAGATACTGGTGATATGTAAATGATTGATATAGTTAAGTCTCAATAGAATTTTACCTACACAGATTTTGGCTGAGTAGATACAGCTCTGGGACATAGATTGCCAAGCCCTGATTTATGATGTGTGATGTACTGAGAGAAACTCGGCTGTATGTTGCTGATACACACATAAGAAAGGAGTTTTATGGCATGTGGCTAGAGAAGCAGACTGAAGGATTGATATTCTGGAAAATGAAGCAGGACACCAGTGTTGAGTCTTCTTAAGTAGCTTCTGCAGCATTTTTTTTTTTTTTAAATATTACCACTGTTAAAATTTAAACATAATTAGGGCTCTTTAGAGTTTGAGGGATTTTGTGAATCTATGAGGTGGCTCACTGAGCCAGGGAATCAATATTATTTAGAGCAAGATCAAGCAGATTTCAGATATTTTCATAACAGTTCAGGACCCACTGTGAATTGTTTTCAGATTTGTGAAATTTCAACATGATGTATGTTATGGATAAGCTGTATGACCATACATATTCCTAAGCATGGCTAATACCTTTCTAATTTTTAAATTTCTATCACATTCATGATTTATTGACACTTAAGAGCTTGGCAATATTTCTTGCTCAGGTTTGAAAAGAATCTATAACTTCAATCCCAAAGTATTTATATTTTAAACTATGATGAAAAGTTAATGGTTACTTCCTAGTATTTACGATATAACAGAACCATTTATCATGCTATTTACTGTTATGTCATGGAAAAATGTGTGACTTTTTGAAGAAAAAAAAAGCAAACAGCTTTTTTGTTGTTGTTGTTCTCCTATGTATCTGTTTATGGATATTTAAGCTTTATAAAAATTCTAAGAGGCAGCTGAACAATTTAGACTCACAGACCAGTGAATTCTATTAACCAAGGACTCTATTCTCTCACCTATTGCCCTACATGGTCTCTGCTAAAAATCTTTAGTATAACTAATGCAGGCACACATTGGATTCTAGTGAATATTCAACAGGGTTTTATTCATTTAAAGCAGAGAATTGCCTGAGAAATTCTATTTTTGGGTCACAAACAGAACAGCCTGGTTAAGAGGTGAAGTCTTCTTGTGCTTTCTGCATTTGATGAAATACAGACATTGGACCATTCCCTCCTGAACCCGAGACCTCAAGCCCTGGCCTTTGGACCCTTTTCTTCCTTGAGAGCAAAATGATTAGTGAGGTCCTTCTATCAGCTATGTTATCAGTTTTGTCAAAAGAGGATTTTAATAATACTAAATTGCAAAAATTTATGAGGCAAATCATGTCCAGGTTACCAAGACAAACCCACTGGAAAAAGGCTATATAAACTCCCTTGCTGGGCCATCTGATAGCTCTAATACTCCCCCCCCACCTCTCTCTCTGTCTCTGTCTCTCTCCTCCTTCCCTCCCTCTTTCCTTTCTTTCCTCACTTTCTTCTTTTGATATAGCTTGGTTTCAAGCTCTGTCTGGGACACTTGCTCAATGTGAAATGAGATTGGTGGGTCTCAGTCCATTTGTGGCTAGCTGAAAATTTCCATCTTCCTTTCCAGAAAAATGGTCCATAAGGAAATTAAGTAAAAGGAGTTAGATGCCACACATGGGTTCCTGTGTAGGTGCTGAAGGCCTAGATAATCTTCCCGTGTGAAAAGTACAATAGAAATGCAATGATGGTTCATTGGTTCACCTACTTTGCCTCTCTGCATCTCTTTAACACTGGAGTTATCCTGCATCCTGAAGATGATGCAACTTTAGGGACATCTTTTCACCGTTCTCAGCTTCTGTATAATTTGAGATGAGCTTGTAATGTGCCTTGAAAATGGCTCTGATTTGCTGCTTCATTTAAACAGGGATAGTATATGAAAATAGCATACTTACATGTTCTGTGTTATTTTTTTACATTATGTAAATAGATTTAGAGTCTCTGTAAATAATAATTAAAGGATGATCATAGTCTAAGGATGAACAGATTAGACGCCTTTAGACCATATATTACCCAAGAGAGAAGGCAGACAACCATAATTTATTATAACCCAAGGCCATAGTACCCCCAAAGTAATATGAATTTTTATTTCAAAAGTCAATAGGATCTTCTCCCTAAAATCTTGCCAAACTTAACTAAATACACAATTAGTTTCTTGTTACAGATAATTTCTATTGCTTCAAATCTGGTTTGTCAGCATGGATTAATCACAGTGGTCAGGGACTGAAGTCAGGATGCCTCACGGGATCAATTTCTGGGCTAGGAGCCTTTTACCATCTGGTCAGTGTTTGCAGCACTTTAAAAACTTTCTGAAGCTTATATGACAGTTGATATGAAACAAGACAGCATGTCCTAGTGAGTACCTTGCGTGGACTGGTTACCTTTCATATTAAAGAAATCTCCACTTGCTGAGTGGATATACAAGGTGAAAACTTACAGCATTATCAGAAGGCTTATTTACTATCAGTGGTCTTATTTATTATTCATAGATATGTCCATATTGATAAAGCCCTGTGGTAAGTAGCAATAACACCTGTCTAGTTACAAAATCTTTGATCTCCATAACTTTTCCTTGCAATCTAAACTAGTAGATTTCTTATAGGGTCCCCTGTGCTATGACATAATTGTCCTTGGAGAACGCTACAAATATTCTTTTCTTTTCTGGTCTCTGCACATTTGCACACCTTTCTTTGTTTGTCACTCAGGCATTTTCTAAACTGTAAGATATAATATTCAAAGCTAATTTAATTATGTTATAATTCCAGTTCAGTGTCCTCACCTATCACATGAGTTCTCTGGAGAGATACTGTTCATGGTGCTTCCCAAGCTGGAGGATTATCCTTCACTTAATCACAGTCTTTAAGCAGCTCTTAAATCAGCCTGGGAAACCACAGGAACGAACCTAGTGCTGCCTGTGCCCTACTCTGGGTACATGGTCTCATCATCCCAGGTCAAAGAAACCCTTCAACTCGTATTTGTTGAAGCTCCTAGAAGCCAATATTTTCAGTATAAGCTTAGCAATGTTATTATTTTTCATTATTTATTTACTCACTTTACACCCTGATCTCAGCCTCTTCTCTCCTCTACTTCCACTCCCACCATCCTAACACTTTTCTCCCATTCTTTCTTCCTATTCTTCTCAAAGAAGGGGAGGCCCTCTCCCTGGGTACCAACCTATGCTGGCACATCAAATCTCATCAGGACTAAGTGCACAAGGCAGTCTAGCTTGGGGAAAGGGATTCAAAGGCAGGCAGTATAGAGTCTGAGTCAGAGATAGTCTCCACTCCAATTGCTGGGGAACCCACATGAAGACCAAGTTGCACATCTGCTACATATGTGTAGGGAGGGCTTAGGTCCAGTCCATCCATGCTGTTTGGTTGATGGTTCAGTCTCGGTGAGCCCCTATGGGTCCAAGTCAGTTGGCTGTGTAGGTCTTCTTGTGGTGTCCTTGACCCCTCCAGCTCCCTCAATCCTTTCCTTGACTCTTCCGCAAGACTCCTCTCACTCTGGCATTGGCTGTCTCTATATCTGCTTCCATCAGTTGCTGGATGAAGTGTCTCAGATGACAGTTGTGCTAGGCTCCTGTCTGCAAGCAATGCAGAGTATCAATAATAGTGTCAGAGGCTGGCTCTCTGCCATGGAGTGGGTCTCAAGTTGGGTGAGTCATTGGTTGGCCATTCCCTCAATCTCTTTTCCATCTTTGTCCTCCATATCTTGTATACAGGGAAAATTTAGCGTTAAAGGTTTTGTGGTTGGGTTGGTGTCACCTCCCTCCACTGGAAGTAATACCTGGCTACAAGAGGTTGTCATGTCAGGCCCCATATCCCCAACTAGTCTCAGCTAGGGTCACCCTCCTTCTCTTCCAGGAGCCCTCCCCGTCATGTCTCTGACTTGTCCTAGAGATGCCCCCTCACTGATTTCCCTTCTCTCTCCCAGTCCTCTCACCCCTACCCCTGATTTCTCTATACACAATCCCCACCCCTATTTCCCTCTCCACCTCCTCTCCCACCCAGTTCCCTCTCTTCATCCACTTTCAATATCTATTTTATTTGCCTCTCAGAGTGAGAATCAAGCATCCTCCATTGGGCCCTCCTTGTTACTTAGCTTCATTGGTTCTATGGATTGTAGCACGGATATCCTATACTTTAGGGCTACTGTCCCCAAAAGATGCTCTATCATATCACAAGGCCACTTGCTCAACTACGTTCATATCACCTTTATTTATAATAACCAGAAACTGGAAACAACCCAGATGTCCACTCAGCTGAAGGATGAATGGAAAGTAAGGTGCATTTGCACAATGGAGTACTACTTGGCTACTAAAAACAAGGACATCATGAAATTTGCACGCAAATGGATGGAACTAGAAAAGATCATCCTGAGTGAGGTAACACATGCCCAGAAAGACACACATGATACGTACTCACTTATAAACAATTATATTTTTAAGATTGTTTATGTTCTAGTCTCATAGATTGTGATTTCAAGGGTCATAGACCTTTGTCAGAAAAATTAGTAGGTTTCTCCAAAGATACTACCCTTTCTTGGGGAACAAAGAATTTTGATTGTCTTAATCTAAAGAAAAGCAGTACTAATTATCCATTCTGGACAATTAATAACATTTTATTGTTGTTTATTCTTCATAGGGGTCTTCAATTTCTCAGTCTTCTATTAAACTGTTCATCTAAGAAGCTTGAAATGATGCCTGGTACCTTCAGGGACTGCTATGCTGTGACCACAAGCTCTGGACTCACTGTGGTTTGTTCTCAGTGGGAGGCACTGCCATCTTTGGATGTTGCTTAGGACACAGTACGGTTCCCTATCACTGCCCTATATCATAAAATGAAGCCAGATCAATGATCTATGGCAGTGTTTAGCATGTACAAAGGCACTAAGTTCTAACCCCAACACCACAGAACACTTAATGGCAGAAGTCATGTGCTTTGAGTAACGAAGAATATTGGTATTAGCTCTCTGTATATCTACGGTTATTTAATCTCATGTCTTGTTGCTATGAGATTAGAAGTGAAGGCTTAGGAAGCACTAAATAAAACAAACAATTTGATTTTCCATATTCCACATATCAGGCAAATAGCTCTAGAGAGTTATCTTTCAGTTACAGATTGTTGACCCAGATGGCTCCAAACTGATCTTAGTGTTTCCTGGCTATAAATCTGGAGGTGCAGAAGAAGAAAAGAAGAACCTTTGAGTTTCCGGAAATGGATGACATTGGCCCAGCTAAGTGGTTTTTTTCCTCAGTATTGGAGACACAGTTAGTTCACAGCCCATCTTAGTTGAGAATAAAGCTGAATGGATTCTCCCTAGAGAACCTGCTACTCTCTGTGAGACAGGCCATCACTGAGTGAAAACACAGAGCTGCTCCCTCAGTGCCCTGTGCACATTTCAATTATAGCATAGTTCTAAACATCAGGTTTTTTTTATTGCTTTTGCTTTCCAAGGGATAATAAAGACAGCTACTCTATTCTACTCATCTTTACAAGTCAAGGATAGACTCTAGCATATTACCTGCATTCAAGAAATGTACAGCACAGAAGAGGGAATCTAGAGAGGACTTGATCAGTCTTGTACTTCCTTTGCATCTCATTCTTTACTTCTGAGTAAGAGGTCTCAGAGACTGATTCATTGTGTATTAGGAAATCACATAATTATTAAGTACTGAATACCACGTGTATACATTGACTCTCAGGTCTCATAGCTTCAAGTTACATGACTTTGAACAGCTTTCATATCTCTCTAAAATCAGAATAATATTTAATATGGATGCCATGAGAATTAAATAGCAAGTGCTTTCTAGTATATATTGGTTACATTACTTTTTAAATACTTATTTTTATTATTTAAAAAATGTGTGCATGCATAGATGACCTAAGATTCCAGAAGAGAGTATCTGATTTCCTGGATGTCAAGTTACAGGTGCGTTGCCTGATGTAGGTGCAGAGAATCAAACTTGGGCCCTCTGGAAGAACAGCGAATGCTTTTAACTGCTGAGCCATCTTTCCAGCCCCCATAAGTTACATTATTAGTACAACCATAACATCAAAGTAGAATATAGCCACCTTGTTACTATTGTGTCTAAGTGAGAGAGAAAACACCTGTGGTAGCAAGTGCATGTGCCAGAGATATTATTTGGATACCAGCAAAAAATCGGTTACTCCAGGGTTATTATATGTCCTCTGGGTGACTTGATTTAGCAGGTAGAAATAAGTGGCTTTCTTAGTCTATTATTTTTGGGGAAAAATTAGATCTTTGAGTCAAGGGGATTCATATCTCTGGGCTTCTGGAGATATATTTACACTCAGTAACTGTGGATGCAGAAAGAGGGTGAGTGGAATGTGTAAGTTTGAAATGCTGTTATTCTGACCAAGCCAGAACAAAGACCTACATTCCCAGATCAGCCTAGAGATGCAAGAGAGGTACTAAAAGTTTTGAAACATTGATGTTGGAAGAGGGCACTTCTACTGGACTGGAAATAGGAATTGCATGGAGACAAACAACACTCGAGTCTTCTTTACGCAGTAGCAAAAAAGCTCGTTAAAAAGCAGAGATAATGAGGTCCCATAATCCAATATAAGGGAAAATAGAAAAAATTAGACTGTCTCTGATATCTAAAGTTTCCAGAGGAATCGAGTCATCTTCTGCTTGTTAGATTCTTGCAAGTAGGATTGTTCACTTACTCCTAAATTTCCATCACACTTTTGTTTATTTATACTCTTAATATAAATCGTCAGTTTGGAATGGCCTACACAGATTTCATTTTTCTTTTGCAATTGGTCAGTTCTAAATATTCAATCAATAGGAGAACCTCACATACTCAGAGCTTGGTGTAGAAGATTTACAATATGCAAACCAGGGGAACCTGGGAGTAATCAGTACAATGCATTTTCCTCTCTATCATAATCAGTTTCTCATTCTTCGAGTTGATAACATTCTTCCTCTTTTTTCACACTGGTTTACAACTTAAATAATTTAATACAACAGTTGTTATATTTTTATTGCAAGCTTATAAAATGGGTACCATAAGTCTTTACAATGTGATATATTACCAGAAAGTGACACTGGGAAGGGGAACAGATGATTACTAAAACTGTAATTCAATCTTCAAGTTCTGAAGACATCATAACAATGTCTTCAGCTTTCTTACCTATGACAGATGTTATCAGAATGCCTCAGCTGAACTCTCTGTGGGCATTCAGTCCCTCCGTAGGCGTCATTTTATATAGAATAAAAGTGGGGCTGCACAGTCAAATGCAGCTGAGATTCGGACCCCATAGTTTGTGTATTGAACAGGATTTTCCTTTCATGGAGTTACATCTTACAAATAATCTTGGTACCAATGCCTGTCAAGCTGTGGAAACTGAGGTGAAACAAGTGTGTGTATTCCTCTCTGCACTGACTTTTACAAAGTAGTAATTAGAAAAACTGCCCAGATTTTGTGTGCTGCAGAAGAAAATGTAACTCACCAGGCTATGCGTTGTCAGTCTCATCAAAAAAATGTAAGAATGATAAGCAGTGACTTCCTATGAATGCCTATTTTCCGTGTATTTTTAAATCTACCGTTTGTCACTTTTCATCCTGACATATTAGTTGTCAGGAAGTACATTTTTAATTGTTACTAATTGCGCTGTGATCTGAGAGGTCTGTGAAGTTAAAGCAACAGCTTTCTATAGTGTTTATGATAAACAGCACTCCGCGGTATGCGGGGCACTAGACGGGAGGAAGTGCATTCCTTTAGATAAAGAGTTATCTGTTATTTGTTCGTTCTTGCCAAATCCTGTCATTCAGTGGTCTTGTCACATTTTTATTGACTTCAGTATATGACAAAGACCCATCAAATTCCCCACACCTCTTCTTTATATCTCAAGCATGTGGTTAATGTTCTGATGAGGTTGCAAATGAAATTTAAGAGCTGTTATCTTTCTATTAACAATGTCACTTTGCCATCTATATTTACAAGATGCAGTGATGCTTCACAAAGTTCTTTATAAGTCTTCCTGGAAGGAAATAAATTAGCTTTTCTGGGAAGGCAGAGGGATTGAACTTTCATAATATGGCTGTTGAGGGGTGAACACAGTTTGATAGTGGAATTTTCCATTTATCTCCCAGCCTGAGAGAGATCGGGTAGTGTTATGTGCATATCTACACATTATCTTTCAGCCAGTGCAGCCCTGGCAGATCTTGTGAAGGGTGAAAGGGCAGTAGATGCAATGGGAATGGTGTTTAATTCTCACCACTACAGGGGCTGCTAATCACATAGCATTAGGGTGAATTATGGTGACCATGGCAGTAAGAACACAGGAATTAAACATGAACACAAACATAGCTGTGGTGGTAGTCATGAAGAGGTGGTCTGTGGTCATGTGTTGATTGGGATTCTGGAAGCCCTTAGTGCAAAACACTTTGCCCCATTCAAGTTAGCATTTTATACACTACTTCTGTAATACATAGAATGATAAGAACCTATTTTCACAGTTTCTAGTGATGGGCAGCACTTAAAGTTTCTCCTTTAGCATGCAAGTCCTGTTGGTCCATACAGTAAGACCCCGCTCTGGAATCATTGCTTCTTCAGCTGTTCTCTACTTTTGTAATTTTTCATTTCTGCTCTCTGAAGTTTTAATGTTTTACTGTTTCCATTTGACTCTTCTCCACATGCCACCCTTGAAATGGCTTCCTTTTCCCTTGGAAAATCCAAGAAACATCAAGGGACCCCAGATGATTCTCCATTGCTTACTTCTTTCTTTTAAATTATACTTGCCTGTTTGTGTATGGATGTGGGCACACAATCACATGTTCATCAGATGACAGCTGATTCTCCTTGCAGTCAGTGAGGGTTTGAACTCAGGTCTGCAGCCTTGGTGGTAAGTGCCATCACCCACTGAGTCATCTCACAGGCTCCTTTCTCTGTTTTTAAATTTAAGAAAGGTTAATTGTACATTTTAAGGATAAAAAGATGCTAGGCACTGGGTATGAAGTAGAACAAAGTGTCGCTAATGTTCCTAGTAGATCCTTACAGTGTAGACAATTTGTTGTCACTTCTTGAGCTAAAGCAGTGTTTCTCACCTCCATAATGCTGTGACCCTTTAATACAGTTCATCATGTTGTGGTGACCCCCAATCATAAAATTATTTTTGTTGCTACTTCATAACTGTCACTTTGCTACTGTTACAAATCATTATGTAAATATCTGTGTGCTTGGATGATCTTAGGCAACCCCTGTGAAAGGTTAGTCTGACCCTAAAGGGAACATGACCCACGGTTGAGAATCACTGAGCTAAAGCCATCAGTTTGTCATGGGTTGTATTGAAACATCTCGGGGCATAAACTGTTTTCTTGAATAAAAATTGAAAAGAAAAAGAGAGAGAGAGAGAGAAAGAAACCATGAACTACAAGAAAAGAACTGAGTCACTGTCAGTCCTACAGTCTAGGTCAAGGCTTGTTTGAGAAAGCATGAAGCACCCAAATTCTTCGAATAAACAGAGGATAATGTAGCTCACTTAAAACTGAAAAGCTTCAACCATATGAATAAACTAAAAGCCAACCACTAAATTTTACCAGGAAGCTAAAAGGTGGGCCTGGCTGACATGTAAACGAAGTGGTGTATATATTCTGTGCAAATCCTATCATAAAGCACATGGCCTCATATGTTCCAGCTGAAGCAGCTGGAGAGATTAATATGTATTCATCTTAAAATATTGTGCAACTGTCTAATGTGGAGGTAGAAAAGGTGATAAAATCTATGGCAAAATCTGAATCATGGAGAAACTGTTCAGACTCTGGCACAGTTCAACAAAACAAGCACCAAGTGCTTTTGAAAATACTGTTGTCAAGCCCAGATGTTATGAGGCTGCAGTCATTCCAAACTGAGTGTGGGTAATTTATTTCATATGCTAGTAGGCCACCTATCCTGTTTAGTCCTCTGCAAGCTTTGCAAAGCAATTCGGCAACATTTTAACGAGTAAAAATGTTGAAAACGTGTGTTTTAAATTTCTACCTGATATGAGAATGTTTCTACTGAGATGTGATGCAACTAGTTAGGCAAATGGTTCGTTGAAACGAACATATTCCTCGGGCTTCTGAACCACAAGAGGTAATGATCATTAGAGTAACCAAAAGAAGAAACCAAACAAACCTTATTTAATTAACATTTCTAGCCTTTCAGCTAGGTATATTACATTTGCTATTTCCTCTTATCCTCAATAGTTGCAAAGGCTTCCTCTGTCATTATCCCCATTTTACAGATGAATAACCTGAGGCTTGGATAATTTAAATAAGCAGAATTTTGTGTTAGGTGAAAATTTGGACTCTACTGCACTTGCAAAACATTCTGGGATAACAAATTGAACCATCTTCCTCTCCTGTGATTATTGGCTCTTAGAGGCAGCAGCTTTAAGAATCAATATAGGGCACGAGTTCCTCTTAATAAGTTAATAAAACAGAGACTTTCTCATTGCCTTTCCATCAAAGTTGCCGGGGGAGAATGAGGGTATTAAATGCAGCAAGAAAGGGAAACTCCGCTCCATTTGCTCTGCAATGATAATCTTTTACAAAAGAGGATTTTTATTATTAATTCTTTGCCTTCTGGGGATATTATAATTTTCTAGAATGTAGAACTGCCTTAAGCACAGTAATTTGCTGAGCTAGACTGAATCTCAAAATGTTTCAAATGAGCTGATAAACAACTGCATAATTAGCCATTATTAGATCAAGTCTGCATGTTACTGATAGCCATATGAGCAAACCACTGGATAGGCAAATTGTAGATATGGTTTTTAAAAGCCTGTGTTATATATTTAACGTGCTTTGCAAGTTGTCTGCCGGAGAATCAAAAACAGCAATTCACGTGCACTTTTCAAAAAGAAATTAATATTAATTTATCAAGTAAATCCGTAGAGACATAATTGTTAAATACATCCACATGTGAACAATGATGGGCATCTGTGTAGATCTCAGTCTTTGCTCTTGTACCGGTCTCAGTGGTGGAATTTCTGCTATGCTAGTGCAGACATAAAGTGTGCATGAGTAACACAGTTTCATTCCCTTCTGTTGAGTTTTAGTTAAGTCCAGAGTAGGAAATACATTTGGACTTGATTACAGAAACAAAACATTTTGTATGTTCAAATCAAGAAGAGAATGGAGTCTGTCTTCACACACACACACACACACCTTGCTTAAGTTCGTAACATTCAGTCCATAGTATTAATCAAACTTCAAACCTCCTTCCCTTTCATTTTGAGAACTCCACACTGGACCATAAAATTTTGCCTGGGTTGGAAGTTGTACAGAGTTTTACTACAGGTTGTAGCATAGGTGTTTTGCAAGAATTGAGAGAGAGAGAGAGAGAGAGAGAGAGAGAGAGAGAGAGGATGTTATATGTTAACAATTAATACAAGGCAGTTAAAAATACTAAAATTAGCTTAGCAGTTTTGAAGAACCAAGAAAACTGGAAGTTATGAAAATGAATAGTTTCTAACCTAGTAAAATTAAGCAAAAATCTAGTTAGTGCTCTGAATTCAGGAGAGCACCAAGCAAAAAGTTGTACGCATCCTAAGTCACCTTCAGAAGAATTACAACAGCAGTTTTCTAAAAATTTTCAAAATTAGGGAATTGGTATTTAGATTTAAATGGATTGTATATCCCCCTGACAGAGGGCAGACCAGATAATTATCAAAATTCTTTGAAGATCATTATTCTCTGATTGTATCCATCAGCATTTCAAATGTCAGAGTAGAGCAAATTGCCAACATGAAATTGTGAAATGAGACCATACAGATATCTCACTGAGTAAAAGAGCTTACTGCCAACCCCCACTGGAAAGAGAAAGCCAACTCTTCAAATCTGTGGTCTGATCACAGATAGTGTATAGTGGCACACATATACCTGGACATAGATACATCAACAAGAAGAACAAGAACAAGAACAACAACAATTTTAAAAGGCAATTGTTCAATGCATGGAAAGCCATGTGTGAGCCTAGCAGGATGATGAATTGCCCAAAAACGTGGAGGCTTGTTTCAGTTTGAGGATCTGAGTAGCTCCCAAAGTACATTATTTCTATATTTCTTACTACTGCTGATCCCCCACCTACAATCAACTAACAGCATTAGGTAAAAGTTTTTATTTCTTGAGTTCAAGTCCTGCTTCTGTTATAACAATTATATTTCTACAGTCTAATTCATCTTTTAAATCACAGCCTTAGGCTGGAGAGAGGCTCAGTGGTTAAAGGCAAACATCGCTTTTAAGAGGTCTGGAGTTTGGTTCCCAGTAACCAGATTGGGTGACTCACAACTGTGTCTGACTCCAACTCCAGGGACTCTGTAGGTCTCTTCTGGCCTCTTTAGGCACTGCACTAATGCAGACGCCTACATACCTATGTACATATAGATACATAATTAAGAAAATATTAAGTTCTAATCTTAATTTATTACAGATATTGGATTTTTGGTTGTTCTCTTTTATAAGTTGCACTTATATTATTTGAGTAGTTTCATAGCTGCCTTAATAAATTTACATTCTCAAAGTCAAAGAAATATGGCTAGTTAGCTGAATCCATGTCACAACAAGGAAATAAAATCATTAGATTATAAAGTAGCAGCAGTTACTTCTTTGGTGGTTTTCAAAGGGATTAGGAGCATTTTCAACTATTTTAGAATGTTCCGGCTTTGTCAGGAACACTCTGACTCTGTGTTTGATAGGAAATCTTATTGGTATGCTAGTATCTTTTTTCCCCTACACTCATTAAAATGACAAACCCATTATCCCAACTCTGAGATTTCTGATATGGATTTTATTAGTGAGCCTCCCGAAAAGAAAATTTAAATTTGATCCAAACACATGAACTTACAGAGTTGAAGACCAAGTTAAATTATTCTTTGTAGATTTCAGATTTGGAACAATGTACCATCATGACTCCAGTTTGAGATTAATATTATTCTTAAAGTTAGTGCCCTATAAAAAACACTATGCTATGTGTTTTTCTGAATTCAGTAAATTAGACAGAGAGTATGAAAATATGGTCATGATTGAGCTTCAGCTTAACGAGCAAATAAGCTAGAGACAATTTTCATTAGGGTTTTGTTCAACTTCTTATTTTCCTATCATTGAGAAAGCAGTCTGGTGATTAATGGAACATACAAAATAGCTCATTACAACATCGAGGGCCAAAGTCATTCTTATAAAAGTTTAACCATAATAGATTTTGAATACTTAAGCTTTTGATATGAAAAAGTTTTGAGAAAAAAAAAAGACACATAAATACAAAGAATTTTTATTTTTCATGAAAACACTCAAGAAAATGACTGAAAATATCAGACAACCCTACTCTCAAATGATGAAAGTTTTCTAACAACTTAAGTTCGATATTCCCTTAGAAATGTGAGTGGAAAATTATTGCAAAACCTATTTCCAGAGCAAGTTCCCAGGACACGATTGTAACAACCATTACAGTTGGCTTATGTGAGAAAAGGAGGGAGGATGAAGGAAATTCTTCTGAGCAGATTGCACAGTTGATGATCTGCTTCAGGCTTCTGCCACCGACCTAGAGTGAGTACTTCTGAATTAGAGGCTCTGGATATATCCCTGGGCAGTTTTCAGGCAGAGAGAATAGCACACTCAGCTCTGGCATCCTGGTCGGGAATTGGGAAACAGTGGGATGTGTGCAAGACATTTTCATTGGCCAACAAAGTCTATTAGGTGTGACCTGGGCATGGGTTTTGTTTCAATTGTTTTGCTAAAACCAGTACAAAGACTTAAGACTACTGGTGATTTACACTTAAACTATGCTGCCATCATACCAACTACAGTCGTCCTGTGAAGTCCTACAGAAGTCTTCATACTGAGGTCGGATGATTTCTCAAAAATTAGACATAGCTTTAGCATCTGTGTCAACAAATCCATTTCCGGGCATATAATCACAAGACCTGAAAGTGGGGATGTGCACAGGAATGTGTTTATATTCACGGCAGTTGAAATGGGGAAATAGCCCAATATCCATTTGCAGATGAATGAAATACCAATGTGTAAACATCTGGAATGAAGTATTCCTCAGTCTAAGAAGGAAAAAAATTCTGACACTCTCTAAGCTGAATGAGCCTGCAGGATACGCACAAAGGCAGATACTGTGTGAGCATGCAGGGTCACTTTTCACTGGTAGTTCTTTCTGCCGCACATCCTGTACCACCACTCAAAACACTTCCAGTGTCCACTGAGCT
Organism: Rhynchomys soricoides; assembly: GCA_019843965.1. NCBI lineage: Eukaryota > Metazoa > Chordata > Mammalia > Rodentia > Muridae > Rhynchomys > Rhynchomys soricoides. The sequence goes on from JADRCH010000088.1 coordinate 2,364,501, forward strand.
ACCTTTCCCATCATGTGTAATTGTTGGATTGCTTTGGGCATGAAGCTTTTATCTGAAATGTTTTCTTCTTTTTTTGTGGAAAGTTCTGTGAATCCTCTACCTAACACTCTACTGAATTTAAAACGCCCGCACTTCTCCTCTGGAAACTTCTCATTTTTTCAGGATTCAAGTATTATTTCTCTAAGTGTCTTTGCCCCCTTCTCTTCCTACCAACAGCTCTAGTGCTCTCCTCTCTTTCTGAGTAATTTTTTACACAAATATTCATTACAGTTACTATTACAAACGAGCTTTTTAAATCCAAAAAATGAGCAGTTATTAAAAGTAATAGGTGCTGACATAGGAATACTCAGTGGTCAATATGATCTTTTGTTGTAGTTGGCATATGTTCATTTTACACAGTTTTGGGATTCATACAGAAAATTTCTTTCCAATGTCACACCTTTGACCGTGCTCTTCTCTTACTGCTTCCCCTCCCCTGCTTTGTTAGTCTCATTTTTCCCCCCTAGTCTCCTTCTGCTTCATGCAATCCATGTAAACAATTTTACATGTCTATAAACATCCTAAGATATAGATGAGACAAATGTAATACTTTGCTGAGATGACTTATTGTGACCTCCAGTTCTGCTCATTTTCCAACAAGTGACATGATTTCATTTTCTTTGTGACTGGATAATCCTCTGTAGAGTATGCTTCCCTTCTTTACCTATTCATGTGTTAATGGATACTTTGTGTGACTCCAGATGTTTATTGCATAAATATTCAGCCTGTTTTTTTTTTCACTGAAGATTTTTAGGTATATTGCAGACCTTGCTTCTGAAAAAATACAAATAACTATCTGTGTGGGTTTATATTTGTAAAGTTCTAAAAAATTATCTGACCCATAATGCAATTGTGATGGCTATTTCTGGTTATCAACTTGACTATATCTGGAATTAAATAAAACCTAAGTGTCTGGGTATGCTTATGAAGAATTTTTCCTAATTGAATCACTGAAGGAGTGAAGGCTCATTCTGAGTCTTTTGAGGTGAAAAGATCCACTTTAAATCTGGACAAATCCTTCTGGTTGCAGCCAAAATAGAGAGCATGGAAGAAAGAAGCTTGCTCTCTTTTCTATTTGATCTCACCCTTGCTGGCAAGAACACTCCCTCACTGGCGTTAGGGTCTATTTCTTTAGGACTCTAACACATACTGAAAACCAATGGAGACATCCAGCTTTAGGACTGGACAGCCACTAGATTCTTGAAATTTTTGTTGGTATACAGTCATTGATGGACTAGCTGGACCACACCAGTAAGTCATTCTAATAAAATCATGTTATATATATTACAATTTCTGTTCCTCTAGAAAACCCCTACTAATACAGCAACATGATTTTAAATACAGAGTACATATTGTGAATTTGACATATAGAAATATTACACAAAGATTATCAGAGCTAAATGTGCAAAAGCTACATCTATTGTCAGGCAAGCAACAAGTTATATAACCAAGATGCAAACTAGAGGGTCTTTGTGACTAGAAATTATCAGGCTAGGTGTACGGCAGAAAGAAAATAGAACAATGTAGAGGGTAGCTGCTCAGCACCATCTTTTAACCAATGACATCTTAGGAAGAATGGAAAGTATTCAGAGGGCTAAGCCCTGTTTGTTGAAACTGACATCATGTTATAGAGATTCATGATTTTTCGTTTTTATGTTCCTGAAGCACTGTAGATACAGCTCTAGGGTTCCATTCCATGTGTGCTGAGCTCTTGGGCTTTACTTTACCTTCCTGGTCTAGTGTCTAGTCAGGGTAGATGTTCAGGTAATTCTAGCTGAACAGGAAAGTCCATAAGCGAATCAGTCAGCAAACATGATAACATTTCCCATCCCTGTGTTCTGGAAACAAATAGTAGGTGCCAGCTTAAGATTCCTTGGGACTTGCTTCAAGAACTGTTTTTGTTTATGCTCCTGATTGGAGTAGAGGGAGACTCTGTTGTCAGACAAGCAACAAAATGGAGCAAAACAACAATAAATAAAACACTAACAGCTGGAATGACAGCATTAAAGAAGCAACGTTTTCAGGAGAGGCTAGGTATGCCCCATAAAAGAAAGGTATTCTTACAAACCAAAAAGGAAGCTATTATTTTGTCAGCTTTTCCTTTGTGATAGGCTTTAAAAATATTAATTTTAGGAAAAAAAGAGTAAAAATTCTGTAGAGAAATGTGTTTTTATTAATTTAAGAATTTACCAGAGAAAAGGAGGCCTTGTTTTCTCTCTAAAGAATGTTTTCACATTTAATCTTAGAAGATAGCAGTATAGCCTTGTCACGCTCTGAGTGATTCCTACAGTGTAGCCATTAGGAATCCCTCGCACCATTCCTGAGGAGGTAATGATGACCTGACATAGCTCTTTCCAAGTGATTATTAGAAAATATCGCTGTCTTCTTTTGATCTATTACTTTATTTATCTCATGTTAAAAGATCTTCAGAAACATTTTTGTTAATAATGGACAAATTCTATCTTACAGATTGGTTGCCATTGGTGGCCAAGAATAATTCTGATCAGATTAAATGATAACCATTTAAGAACACTCATTCAATATTAAATGCTTAGGGATGTGCATTGTTAAAGCTTGTGCATTTCCAGGATCATTATCACCATTTCCTTGATGGAAGACTCTAAATGAGACCTCAAATTGTAGATGAATCTTCTTTTAGCTAGGCTGGAAAAATAAAAGGACATAAAATTAGTATATTATCTGAGAAATAGTTCTCGAGAGCTGTTCAAGGATCAGTGTTGAGGCTTTGAAATGACAGATTGTCATGGACCCTTTTGAGGTTAGGGAAGGTTCATCATAAAGAAATTATTACAGAAGTAAATATGAAATAACTATTTAAGGAAAAAAAATGTAACAAATGTTTCTTTTATCTGTGAAGTATTTCTCAGAGAGGTAGAAGTTAATTTGCGTTCTCATCAGAACTATTTTCTGTGCTGTTAAAGTTATATATAGAAGCATTCTGTTTTTTACAAGAGGCAATATGGGATGGATAGACAGACGGACAGAAAGACAGATAGACTTCCATTTAACAAAATAGCTGTAAAGGTTGTCAAGCTCTTAAAGGCAAGGGATCAATTTACCTCACACTCCATCATCATACCTTGGAGAAGATTCAGGTAAATGTTATTTAATAAATGCCCAATGAACAACTTAAATGTGAACATAGCAGTTCTCTAATCTGGTAGAAAATCTATGCCCTGTACATATGCTTAGTTCCCAAACCACTTTGAGGCAGATTGCAACTTAAAATGTAATTTTAGGCAGAAAATTTATGGGTAGTGCTAGGTTGGCAGGCCAGCCCATAAAAGTCATTTTACTGTAGGCTCTACATCTACAATGTAGGAGAAACGTTATATGTTTGAAATGAACAAGGAGGATGGAAAAAGAGTGTAGATATGAAAAACAAAGAAAGAAATAATAAAAAATTAAGCACTCAAACCTTTAGACTCTTTGTGCTGAAAGAGAAAGGGAGTCATGGATCAGAGGGGAGGGGCAGTACAGAAGTTGTCAGGGAGATATTTACAGTCACAAAGAATTTAAATCTTACGTATGAGTTTATATGAGGGCAGTGTGTATGTGTGCATGTGAGTGTGAGTGTGTGTATGAGTGTGTGTATGTGTGTGTGTATATGTGTTTGAGTGTGTGTGTGTGCTTATGTAAAGGTTTCTGCCATTGGCTAAGGGGTCCAGAGAGGGGGTTAACAACTGAAATTATAGGTGTTTTTCAGATGCCCAGCATGGATGCTGGGAAGCCAACTGGGGTCCTTTGCAAGTCGAATGAGTCACTTTTACACTCTCAAGGTCCCAAAGGGATGATGTTTTAAAATGTAGGCAATTTTCCTTTAGAGCATAATTTAATTTATTAATGATTAAGCTGTTAATGACACTCTTTTAATGTTTATCGGCCACGGTTAAGGTGATGGTTTTTCTTTTAAGGTGATGATTTTTAAGAGTGCAAAAGTGATTTGGTAAGAGGTTATGAAAACTTGTGTGAACTAAATAAAGATAAAAATATGGTTCAACCTAGTAATCAAGTCGTCTTCTGCTCTGGGAACCAAGAATTCTAATACAGATGAAAATAGGAAAAACAAAATAAAACCAAAAACCAAAGAGCTCCCAGTAAACTGTAGGAAGAGGCAGCAGTCATTATAAAGACTGTGAAAGAAGGTAAGCCCACACATGAGGGAAGGAGGCCATTTTCTCTTGAGTGAGGTCAGAAAAGGGAACAGGTATTTTGTAGGCAGGTGGAGAGAGTGTGAAAAGTTCAGGTGCATGCAACAGTGTGAACCAGTTAAGTGCACAGTGCGAATCTGAGTTGAGTGCTGTGGGACATAGAAGTTCAGAGGAAGGTGACCACCTTTGTAATTTTAACAGGGAACAACCTCCCATGCCTCTGTCTTCTACGGAAAATTGCAAGGCTGAGTCAGGGTTTGTCACAGGAAGAGCATGACCAGAAGGCATTTCAGAGTATTGCTCCAGCTGCACAGGAAGATGGCACAAGAGAATTAATTAATCACAAAGAAACTGGCTAGAGCAGGGCCATAGGAAAAGGCAGTGAATAGTGGAGTTCACAGTAGAGGGAGCCAGAAGAGCCATTTGGTCTGTGTGTGTCCTTGTGAATGGTCTAGAATTTAAACTTGAATTATCTTCAACTAGGGTTATCCACATTGTTGTTAAGAGTCAAAGTCAAGATTGAGTTGTTAAAGTATGCTACATATTTTGTGACCTTGTTTTATCATTTCTTTAAATCATAGTGTACGGGGAACTTTAGTAATAGAAAGGATTCAGCAAGTTAAAGAATGGGACGAGGGGTTGGTAGTTAGCTCAGTGGTAGTGCAGCTGTCTAGTGTGATCTGAGCTCAATTCCCAATTAAAAAAATGGGAAGAAACGAATGGCAGTCGGTCTGCTGAGGTGAATGACTAGATGGCTCCTTGGATCAAGTACTTGCCTTGTAAGCATGAGGCTTGATCTAAGCATGCCCAGAATCCACATACAAGTGGGAGAGGTGTGATGGCCACCTGTAATCCCAGTACTAGAGAGGCAGAGAGAAATAGGAGATCCTAGGGCAACTGGATAGCTAGACTCGGTGAGCTCTGGGTTCAAACGATAGACCCTGCCTCAGTAAATAATAGGAGTGATGGAGGGAAATATAGAATGCAAACTTTGTCCACTCCTACCTGCATGAACACATGTGACCATGCTTCAGGTACACACTTCACGAACACACATATGTGTAAGCAAAGAAAGGAAGAAATAAGGGAAGGGAGGGAAAAAGGAAGGGAAGGAGAGAAAAAATTTCTACAGTTGAAAAGTTTTTCCAACTGTCCGTTCCAGGCCTCTAGGTCTATTGCAGATGGGTGAGCAGGTGTGTGTGTGTGTTCCGCTTCTCATAAGGTTCTGCTGTTTGCAAGCGGCAGAATGATAGCTTGGGTCTATCTGCACTTGATTAGAGCGTTTGTTCTTATGGCTGAAAAGCCCCAGTTTGGAAGCAAGAGATGCTCCGATTCTCTAATTCACTCATGTTTCCTTACAGAAGACTGGATCGGAGAAATGATCCTGGGTGAATTTTTTTAAACTACATAACTAAAAATGCTCCTCTGTCATATGTTTGTCTCTAATAGTACATTTAAAAATACCTTCTAAAAGGCACTTCCATCTTCTGCAGGCACACACAGGTGGTTAACTGTATAGAATTAAGATTGCAGTCTAAACGTAAGGATCATTAAGGACTACACACGTGACAAAGTTAGTTAAGATTAATTTTTTTCCCCCAAGTAACCAGACCCTAGCTACTTTGGTCAATAATGCAGAAATACTGCAAAGTAAAAAGAGTTAAATGTTAAAGTTTTTAAAAAATGTTAATGATGATATGTAGTTGGTTATTGCTAAAAGATTGTCATATGCCTAAATTTAAGATCATTCAACAAAGATCTGCAAATCGTGCATTTAAAAATAAAATATAGCTTCAGAACCAAATGATTTGGTTTTTGAGGCCAAGCTTGATTGAAATAAAATATCGCTCTTTAGTCTTCTTTAAATTTGGACTCTAAATCTAATTTTCACCTTCTGATCTTTGACATGTAGAAAAGCACAAAACTATAACTCTTTCAGAAAGCAAACACATTTTCCTTTTAGTGTGTGACTAGATCTTTATCCACGTAGGAGAAAGTGATAAAAATGGCAGAAGGAGCCAGCCACTGAGGTGAAGGCAGAGACTTGCCACATTTTAAAAGTCAGCCATTTCATGTAAGCCAAGGACACAGAAATCTCCTTCTCTGCTGGTCTCAAGATTCAACATTCATGTCCTCTGAACCTTCTGGAAGGATTCCTTCCTTTCACCTCCTCTGGCTGCACTCTGCATGTGACCCAGATAGCATGGTACTAGATGGATCATCCAATGGCAATAAGCTAGTAGTCCAGGAAGCTGGAGAGAATCTTAGGAGATTCTTGGAGAGGTGTTAGTCTGTTTCTGTTACAGTGTGGGTTTGAAATGTTCTCTGATTTATGGATGGAAGGCTTGATTCCCACATAATTGTGCTATTTGATGAGCTTTTGAAAAAATTTGGAGTTAGGGTTTATTTGGAGGAAGTAGATAACTTGGATAGATGCCTTTAAGAGTCACATCTTGTCCCATGCTCTTTTCTATTTTCTGTCTGTTTCTGGGCAGTCTCACGGTGAGCAGTCTCTGCTCCCACCACCATGATGTACTGCCTATCACAGGCCAGACACATGGAGCCAATGGCTGTGGATTGAACTCTCTGAAGACATAATCCAGGGGCTCCCCCTCCCCTAAACTACTCTGCTAAGGGATTTGGTCAAAGTGGCATAACACCAACCATTTCTGGATTGAATCTAGCAGAATTCCAACAGTTGGTACTGCTGTTATGTGGTGCTGGATATAAAGTTGGTTCCAGCGACTTGTGGAGAAAGATTTACCCAGGGGTGACTGTCAACTTACTTTATAGCGTCCAGCTGGCTCCTTTATCAGGTGTGTTTCTTGACCTAGAATTCCTATCGGGAAGTTTCTCTAGGAAGAGTTATCAGTGAAGCAATCCTGTTCCACTTTGATGTGTGAATACATTTCCCTCATTGACATGTGCTGATATTTTTAGGTATGGGTGGGGGGCACTGCTAAGAGAGCTGTGCTACCAAGATTTCTGTCATATTTATTTAACTATTTTTTATTTATATTGATAACAGTCTCCTTCCCAGACAGGAGCCATGAAGAAATTGGCTATTAAGGCTCACATCTGACCACTGTATGACATAAGCTTTGTGGCATTAAATTTTCAACTAGTAATTTAATCTTTCTGTTTATTTTTAAAAAAAATTATAAACACTAAGCCAACACTATTGGGGTTCATTTTAGAACCTCAACACACTAGAGTACAGAACAACCCACGTTAGACTCTCTTTACACACTGATTTCAACTCTGTCAGACTCAAAAATCTGGAGCCTCCAAAACGGTTGCAGTGCCAAAGGCAGTGTTAGGAGCATGTAGCCATGTTCCAGCTCTTGCTATCATTGCTGACCTTCCTCCTTTGATTTCTTTGCTCATGGAAAAGGACAAATAGAATTTGACATTTAATGTTAAACATTGTATACATACATATTGAGCATCTTTCCATCTATTCTTTCTTTGGAGGGATGAGTTACTTTTGGGCATTCAACTTAAGGGCATTTTAAATAACAGGTTTTCCACAACACAAAAACAGAGACCCCCAAATAGTCCCCAAATAGTTCCGTGTCTAAAGGTTTCTTCTCCTGAGTAGCATTTACTGGTCTCAGCCCATCTTTACACACAGAGAAACCTGGTTCTAAGTATAGATTCTCTATTTTAAAGCCCACAGATTATAAATAAATCTGAACTATGGGAATCCAAACAAATTTCAAAAAATGTGACTACTTAACAGAGACATTTGCATTCAGATCTTTCCCCAAATTAGATCCCTGGCACTCCTTCCTTGCTTCCTAGCATTGCTTGGGTGCCATATCTCTTTCCTGACTGGGATGTTGCCAAGTTCAAGAGTCTAGTGCATAAAGAACTATTTACTAAGGCGAATGTGGTGCTTTCACCATGAAATAAACAGGAACAGTCTGCCTTTAATATAGGTTTTGACAATAAGAAATGAAAAAAATTTGTCTTAGCTTCCAGTGTTATGGAGTGCCATGAAAATACTTTTGCTATTTATTATAGTGCAATACCTTCTCTGGCTTCGGAAGCACACAATTTTCTTAGTGTAGTTTCACTTTACCTTCTTATGTACCCTTAGTGTGTTTGCATTGTCTTTCCCAAAGTGGGGACTTAGTACTTTATATGGTATTTGTCAGTGGGAAGTCCTTCCCATGTGAATGCTTGAGCTACCTATAATCTATTCACAGTGCCATCATCCTCTCTGACTGTCAAGTGAGAATCTTATCATTTTGTCCATTCATTCCTATATATCATAAAACTCTTGTCAATTTCTCAGGTTTTCTCAACTATAGATTCCACTTTAATACTTAGACCATTTTGCATTCTCTGTAGTAGTCATTGCCAAACTTTAGTGCATTTGTAAGAAACACAAGGGAAATTTTGATTTCCTGATTCTTGGTCTTAGATGACTTAGCAGGTCTTAAGAAAGGCACAAGAAAGTAAGTTTTAATGTTAGGTACAATCCATATTGCATATTCTGAGGGAGTCTAATCTGCCATCTTTCTTTCTTACTTAGTTGCCAAACAAAGCATCCCAGACATTAAATCATGATCTTCCATTCACTCATTTATCCTTTAGCTACTTCTTGCACATCCAGTATTAGATATGCAGTTATAATAGAACAAGGAAGAAAATAATCATACAAATGAAAACCAAACCAAAATACCAGATAAAGAGCTATGTGGGATGCTGTACGAATGATCTTCTATCTCTTTTATGCTCAACAGTGAACTGTAAGCCATACACAGCCGAGAGCTGAATGACAGAGACAGTTATAGGGGAATAGTCTTACTCAGTAGTTTGCATTATCATCAAATGGGAAACAGATTAGTCAACTGTGAGTGAATTAATATTTTGTTATTTATGGTTGCATGATAAAAGTGGGAAATGTTAATCGGGTCACTGTCAGAGTTTGTAAGTGAGATCAGTGCTTCACTGTTGGAATCTTCTGGGAGTGATGGAGACCACTAGAGAAGCCAAAAGATGGATGAGTTTGTTTATTGTCCTCTTCCCTTCCATACAACTTCCCCTTCTTTCCATCTTTTCTGTGCCAGGTACTAGGGGTTTCTTTAAGAAGATTGTGCCTCTAGCTCTAACAGTCTATGTGGAAGACAAGACATGATGACCTTAGTCACCATTAGAATACAATGTACAGAGTAGAAGGAAGTCTGTGAAACGTTTGAAGGGAGAGACTCTGTTGCTCTACAAGGGTTGAGAAGGTCTCCCTGGGAAAAATGAACAGAAATTTGTTACATGGATAAGGTAGTATTTGGAACTGATGAAAATATATGCAATATATAGGATTACCTTTGTTCTAAAAACCACACTAGTAATATTTCCTAGGACATTCTTATGTGGCTGGGACCATATTAAAATTTTTTCATGCTGAAATATGTTTATGTGTATGATGATTCTACATAGAGGCTATTGGTTCTTGTTTTCTAAGAAAGTGAGTTCCAGGTGGTTAGGGACTGTGTGTCAGAGACATACTATATGTTTGCTAAGTTGTATGTACTTTGCTGTATTGGGATTGGAAAGATGTGATGGGGGGTTTAAAAAACATTAAATCGTGTTATTTGAAGGAAAACATGTCTCTTCTATGTCTATCACTCATCTGTTGAATATATGTTATGTGAAGAATTTTAAACACCATACAAAATTTTACACAGATTGAGTAAAAATGAAGAAAAAAAGAGTAAGCAGAAAATGAAATTGGGTTAGGACTGAGATCATCAGAGAAGACATCTTTGAATCTTGGCAGATCTTGGAGACAGTTTACATCTTTCTATAGATGTTCATCTTTAATCTGATGAACAGCTAGGTGAATGAAGTCTTTTTGTTTTAGGTTTTATACCACAGTTGATGCAATTTTAAATGAAAAAAAAAAAAGTAAAGGAGATGCAATCAGATCTTCCTGTTAGTCAGACACACTCCTAATAAATCACTCAGATGATGCCTATTTTAATAGCTTTATTGCCTGGAGGTTTCCAGGAAGGCTTAAGGAATCTGTGTGACTCTAACTAAATAAGTTAACCAATGGGTCGTGTTGTTATTTTTAAAGCAATTAAAAGAAATAATCACCTAACAAATGCATTAGTTTGGGTTGTTAAAATTCTGATGTGTAGTCCTTCCTTTTGACAATGATTAGCTTGTGGAGGTGGGGGGTAGCTTGCTCAGGCTACTGTAAGTTTGTAAGATGCAAATTGCCACAAAGAGTCTCTATTATTAAGGGAGTTTTAATTAAGTACATGCAGGTGTCTGTGTAAGATTACTTAATAGGTCTGCGGAAAAACTTATTTGGTAGAGTGTTTCCCTCCCTTGCCCAGAGCTTTGGCCTTGTTCCCCCATTTTTCATGAGAGATAATTTAGTAGCAAGCTCACAAAAGAGGAATTAGAATGTAGTCTATGAACAACTTGATTGCTATATTAAGAGATTCTTCCAACCTGTGGTAAACTGTAGTGTCAGTAATCTGATGTTCCCTATACAGAGTAATGGAGAAAATGCTCTATGTTGAGTTCATGCTTCTCAGAACATAACCAATCCCTGTGTACAGAGGCAAAAGTTAATAAAAGCTGCACATAATCTAGAAATGCTCCCGGGAGCTTTGTCAATGGAGCCTTAAAAACCAAGAGAGTGTGGAGAGAGTCTATAGCTGCACTGGCAGGTCTAAAGGCTACCAGTTCCTCGTGAGGAGGCTGTCTGAGTAACAAAGGCTAATAATTGGCTAGGGATGTGAGCTGAGTGTGATTCAGTTGAGCTATAAAGTGCTCTAGCAACTCTGTGATTTTGGGGCAGTAGAAGGTGAGCCCTCTCGAAAGTGGAACGTGACAGATTCCTACCTGAAGGAACCATGCTCAGAGTCAGTAAAAGTTTATAACAAGCCATTAAAAGGAAAGATAATAGAACAGTCATGGAATAGCTCCGAGGGCAACAATATCACTGCTAGACTTTTTCTGGTATGTATTTTTAGTCAGCAGTATAGGACGAAGCCTCAATCCATACAAGTTAAGACAGTTAACTATGCGGAAATGGTGAGAATAGTTGTCTACCCACCAGTTGGTCCCCTCAACTCTCCCCATCCCCAACATATACTTCTGATCTATCTAAAATGCTCAGAGTCTTTCCCTGTATTTTGAAGACCTTGTCACTCAAACTTTAGCAATATACTATGGAAGATAAATACATGAAGACATTAGAGGCCATTAGAGTAGAACACATAGAGCAGAATAAGGTTCATCATAATGAAATATAATGACATGATTCTGAGACTCTGCCCTTCTCATGAATTTTACAGTTATTAGTATTTTCTGAGTTAATAAACACAACAAGCTTTGAAATATTTTAAATTTTACAATGCCATAACTACATTTTCACTGGGTGTTTTTAATGTTACTTGGGAAATCTCATCTAAGTATGTACTTGGAAAGTCAAAATTGGGTCCTGCAATTGCTGAGAAATTTTTATATTTTTATATTTTATATTTTTATTTAGGTAAAGGTGTTTTAAAATTCCCCTACTCACTGGATAGGAACACCCTCAAGTTATAGAGGCAAAGACTTATCTTCCTCTTATTGTACTGAGAGACTGAGCATGCCTTTGATTGTGTTTGCAAGCCTCTTCAGTTCTACACTGAGTTCTATTTGCCTTCTTAGTCCAGTCATTTATGCTCACATGTGGGCAGGATAGCTATGTCTATGACTGACAGAAGACAACATGGCCCCTTACGACCTGTTAAAATACCCTTTATAAGGAATGTCAGGCTCCTGTAAAGTTTGCCAACTGTCTCCTAGTATACAGCCATAGGTAAAGTTGTGATTAGATTTCCCCAATGTACTGTGACTCAATTTATTAGATAAATGAGTCTGTTAGAAAATTTCATTTAAACTGACAAATTTATCTCCAATAGAATGCTCCACAGGGGTACGGTCCTTATTTTTCATCACTCTCAGGTTTCCACCAATGTCTGGAGGAACTAAAGGTATTTAGCCTCAGGGTGACATATGAACCAATTTCAAATGTTTTGTGGACTGTTATGCAGAGCGCTATTACACTTGTCTTCCAAAGCCATGCATGCGAAACAAAAACTAGACAGTCATGGCTACCGTATCTCAAAGGGCATGGCCTCTAATCCCCTCCCCAAGAGATAATTAATCTCTTGGCATTTTTCAGGAAGGTGTGTGTCAGAGAGGAGTTGGAACAGGCTCCAAGGGGAGCACTCTCTACCCTAAAACCTCTAACGATCAGCAATGAGCCTGTCAAATATTTATTTTGCATTCAATTTATAATACAAAATCTGAGAGGCATTTTGTTAGGGGCCAAATACATGCTGATGCTTTTACAAGCTAGAATTTGCAGTATTTTCATCTCCTTTTAACGATCTCAATGGAATGAATGTAGAAATTTCCTAAGAGACTAAATTCTAGTAAGGTTGTAATTGAATTTGGCATAATGACTTCCGTCTGCAAGACACAGTTTTGGCTTATATACAACCCTAAATGTATTGTCTTATCTCTTACTGGGCACAGTTTAATTTATCATACATCAGAAAAAGGAATAATCTGTTTACCATCTACCTTTAGGAATTATTGATTATTATTACATGGATATATATATATATATCCACATATATGTGTGTGTGTGTGTGTGTGTGCGCATAATATATTATGTGTACACAGATGTATATAAGTACAACCTACTAATCAAAAAAAGAGGCTATCAATCTGGGAGTAGGGGATCATGGGAAGGGTCAAGGGAGGGTAGCTGGAAGGAGCTGGAGGAGGGAAAGGCAGAATGGAAAACATGGATTCTATTTCAATTAAAACTTATAATTATTCCTCTCAAGGTATTTCATCAAATAATGTGAAAAATTTTTAAAGAATTATTAATTTATAGAACAGAATAATATTTCTGTAATGATGCGCATATCCTCTACTGGAACTTGTAGAAATAGTACACTATGTGATTAGTAAAAACTAAGGTTAGAAGTGGCATCAAAGTTGCTAATCAATTGCTGTTAGGATGCAAAGAGTCTCTCTAGCCTCCAGATCAGAATATACCAGCCACATGAATCCTTGTGTGTGCACCTGGGAGGCTGACGAGAGGGAACAATAAATACAGGTGACAATAAATACAGGTGCTAATGACATTGCTTGGTTCTATATCCTAAAGATGGAGGGAGCCCTAAGCCAAGGAATGTGGAAATCTTACAGAAGTTGAAAAGTCAAAGATAAGACCTCTCTTCTAGAGCCTACTAATCAGTGCTAGCCCACCCATACTGATTCCAGCTCAAGGAAACACATTTTGGACTTCAGATGTACAGAAATGTCAGAGAATACATTTGTACTGTTTTAAGCTGTTAAATATGTTCTAAATTTTACAGAAACGACCAAATTATTCCTAAATATGTTCTAAATTTTACAGAAATGACCAAATTATTCCTACCATTATAGATAGACCTTTCTTTGGGTCGTTTTTAGGTAAAAGAAATATTTTTAAACTTAGAAAGAGGTGATTTAATTTGTCAGTCTATGGTAGGGATGTATCTAATAACCATAAATGAGATTTGAAACCATGCTACCAAAAGTCAATGATTACTGAAATTGCTACTTTTACTACTGTTAACAATTGCTTATGTGATTGAAACCATGGCTCGTGTCTCTTAGTATCATTATATTTTGCTGCTTATTTCTAGTTCTTAAATTTCAAACTAGAGAATCTAGCTTACTTTAATGTATACACTTTATCTTTTAGGCTGTCTGTTATATGCTATTTATGATCCAAGTTTAACAAGCAAAGCAAATATTTGGGGAGAGAAAACAGAGCTTCTACAAAAACTGGCTAGATTATTTATACTGATGGAGATATTGTTCTTTCAAGAAAACCAATTAAAATATATGATCATTCTTTCAAATTATTCTTTAAATTCCCATTTATATTCATAGGTTCTTTTTCTCCCCTCATCTTTATAAATAATGTATTTAATCAGGGTCCAAAACAAACCAATCATCCAACCAAAGGAATGACCCACTCTGAAAACATATGCAAAATCAAAAATAAAACAAACAAAACCCAAACAATTAAAATTTATCAGGAGTCATTTTGAAAATTAACACAAATGATTAGAATAACATTTCTCATATTCTATATTTCTATCTGACTAGTATTGAAACAAAAACAAAAGAGCAATGTCTTAGATGACTAACATTCTGCATTCTGGTGGACTACTTATTTAAGTGTGAAGCCCTCCTTTTCTCCGATACAAGCTGTATGACTTGGCATCTGAAGTGAAGTTCTAAATGCCCTCATCGGAGGTAGATGCGATAACTTGCTTGACAGGCACAGATTGCATTCTTTGGAAAGTTGCAGGAGAAATTCCTTAGCTATATTTACTTGTTGTGAAAGTGTTAGGACCAGATATGATGGAACAGAATCTTCCGTCATATCTCAGAACTCAAGGAGGCTGAGGCAGGGGGATTTCAGGTTCTATGCCAGCTTGTGTTACAGAGCAGTTTCCAGGTTATTTTGAGCTATGTAGTGAGACAATGGAGAGAGAGGGGGGAGGGAGGGGCAGGGGTAGGGGTAGGGGTAGGGGCAGGGGGAGGGGGAGGGGGAGGGGGAGAGGGAGAGAGGCATGATTGCACGCAAGGTACAAAGTTTAACATACAAACACACATCAAAACATAAAAATCGAAGTATGTATACAATTTCACATTTTACTTAAAACAATTATTTTTGGAAATTCATTCTTTATAAATACTATGAAATAGGTGTGCAAGAGCCAAGCTAATCTGTAAGGCTCCTGTTATGGCCAATTTTCAGTTTCCACTTTGTTAGCTATGATGCTCAGTTGTTTGGTCAAAAATAGCCATGACATTGAAGTAGAAAGTTTTAAATATGATTAATACTTGTACCCATTAAACTCAGTAAAGCATGTTCCCTTCCATAATGTAGCTGCAACACATGCTATCAGCCAGTGTTCTGAACAAAGGGAGAGGATCCATAGGAAGAAGACAATCTGTCTTAAAACTGAACAGAGACATCAATACTACTAGAGTTCCACAAGCAGGCCTCCACTGACGATTGCCTTTTCTAGACTGCAATGACAGCTGGCACTGGATGCTTTAGCCTGCTGTAATCATGTGATCTCTCTCTCTCTCTGTCTCTGTCTCTCTCTCCTTTTCTCTCTTTCTGAGTGTGTGTTTGCCTCTGTTTTTCTCTGTCTCTGTCTTGCTCTATCTCTGTCTCTCTGTCTCTCTGCTCTCTGTTTCTCTCTTTCTCTGTCTTTGTCTGTCTGTCTCTATCTCTCTCTGTCCACCTTCTTTGGATTTTTTTTTTCTTCAACTCCACCATTTTGCAGTTTCTGAATTATTTTGCATAAGCTTTACTTTTCTAAAAAACCTAGTAAGTGTGGAATTTTATAAACATTGTAACTCAAGGTAGACATGTTTGTTTGTGTGTGTGTGTTTCATATGTGTGCTTATAGGTGAAGGTCATGTAACAATCTTGGGTGTTGCTTCTTAGGGGCAGTCCAACTTGTTTTTCGTTGACATGGAATTTGTCAAGTAGACTAGTCTGGCTGTCTATCAAAGCCTGATGATTCATCTGTCTCCACCTACTCTGTTTTGGGATTATAAATAGTTTTATAGACTAACTCATGTCTACCATGTCTGGCGTTTTCTTGTGAGTTCTGAGAACTTGAACTCTGATCCTTGTGCTTTTCTGGCTAAGCCATCTCCCCAGGCCTTCTGACTTGGTCTAAGTCCCTCTTTAGTGACAAACACCACTGTGTTCTAGTTTTTTTAAGTGTGTCCATGGATGACTATTTTCCAATTATGCTCTAACCAAAGAAATTTAAACAAATTGCAGTAACAGTTGTTTATTTTTTAAAAAATTATTTATTATTTATTTAATATTTATGAGTACACTGTAACTGTCTTCAGACACACCCGAAGAGGGCATTGGATCCCATTACAGATGGTTATGAGCCACCTTGTGGTTGCTGGAATTGAACTCAGGACCTCTGGAAGAGTAACCGTTGAGCCATCTCTCCATTCCCCGATATAACAGTTGTTAAAATAAGCTCCATGATTCTGGATCAAGGCTATCTTAAGCCTTGCTTTGTCTGCTATAAAATTAGACTTTTAATAATGTTTAGGATAAAGTTGTGTTGCATTTTCCTTAGACTCAAAGTGGAATTTCTGATTGAAACTCTATAAAAGCTTTGGAAATAGCCAGATAATTAAAACCAAAGCAAGCCATGGTCAGGAGGTCTAGGTTTCTTTCAAGATTAATAATATACATTAAGATGGAAGGAATGCATATTGATATGGAAGGAACTTCCAAAGAGCAAAACTGAAAATATTTCAACTCAAGCTCTTTTTTTCTGGTTGATGCTGAGGAATTCATCCCTTATGTAGTTTGTGATTCAGATTATTGTCTTCATAAACATGTTCCTTTTTCCAGAATTAACTGTGTCCTCTATCATCTGACATAATAAACGAAAGTCATTTCTTTTAAACACATCAACAGCTCAAGGAAAAAACAAGTTTTCTCCCTAGGGCTGGGGGAGGACTTTGACTTTGCACTTTAAAATCATTGCTCTGTTTCAAGAGGATATTAGGATCGTTTGACTGACAACAGGAAAAATTTTCCTGGCAGAGAAGGAGGTCAGAGGAGATTCATATGCAGACAAAATTTTAACTATCGGCGTGTTTGTATCTCCCGTGTCTATTCTAATATGCCAAGCTGGGATAAATCAAATGGGCTCTAAAAAATGATAGATAAAACTGTGATTTTGCAATAATTCTGGAGTTTTGTGGACTATCTATCTTAAGCATGCCTTTTTCTCCTAATGTTATTTATTACTAGATAAAGATAAATGGCTATTTCAATATACTCAGAAAAACTCCTCCAAAACTCTGCATTTTAAGTACTATAAAGATATGGCAGTTTTGTTTAAATGCCGGTGTGAGGTTAAAGAGTTGGAGCCACACAGAGAGATGTGTAAAAGCTGTTGGAAACCAGAATGAGGAGCAAATCAGATGATGTAGTTTAGTGCTTGGGTGATGAGTCCCTGTTTCAGGTTGCCATACTTACAGGGGTCTTCAGACCTCAAGTGTCCTGGCTAAGAGTCTAGTGCAAGCATTTATACAGTTTTCCTGTTTTTCAGATGCTCAGGGATGGTCATCTGTCATGTGAGCAGGGACTGGCTCCAGGCGCTATAGAGGGCATAGCACTCATGGGTAGACATCAGGAAGCAAAGCTTGGAGCCTTTAAGTTGGATTCCAGATTGGGTTTTATAGCAATTTTAGAACTGTTCAGTTCTTTCCTGGATTTCCCATTGCTGATCAGGTCCACATGAGAATGTGCAGAATAACAGTTGTAGGTTTTACTTGTGATACAGATTCCAATCTATATGATAATATTTATTGAGGAGTGCAGGACCTCTTGATTTCTGTGTGTAAAAGGAACAGATGGGAGCTGAAGAGATGGCTCAGTTGTTAAGAGAACTGGCTGCTCTTGCTGAGGACCAGGTTCAGTTCCCAGCACCCACATAGTAGCTCACTACTGTGTGTTGGATTCAGTTCCTAATGTATGTTTTAAGTTAGAAATATCTTTATATATTTTGATCTCAGTTGAATTATAACTATTATTTTATTATTTTGTAATAGTTTCTCCAAAAGTTCACCTTTCCTTATTTCCTACAATGTTTAGTACTCGATAGAAAAGTTATCTTACATTTTATGTGTTTCAGTTTATTGTAGATGTCCTTCTCTGGTTTTTACTCTCACATATCATGTTGGTTTATTTTAAACCTTAGGTGATAAACAAAACAATTTCAGTTATTTATCTATGTTGGGTACATCATACTAATAAACCATGAGTCTGAAAAGTGATTTATTAGCCTGGTTAAAAATGGACTAAAAATGATTTACATTTTAGAAAATACTAAGAAATTGTAATAATTATGTCCAGTAAATTTTAGCTTGCCAGATTCTGGCAAAGATGTGGAGAAAGAACACTCCTCCATTGCTGGTGGGATTGCAAACTGGTATAATCACTCTGGAAATCAGTTTGGCGGACCCTCAGAAAATTGGACATAATACTACCTGAGGACCCAGCTATACCACTCCTGGGCATATACCCAGAAGATGCTCCAACATATAATAAGGACACATGCTCCACTATGTTCGTAGCAGCCATATTTATAATAGCCAGAAGCTGGAAACAACCCAGATGTCCCTCAACAGAGGAATGGATACAGAAAATGTGGTACATTTGCACAATGGAATACTACTCAGCTATTAAAAACAATGACTTCATGAAATTCGCAGGCAAATGGATGGAACTTGAAAATATCATCTTGAAGGAGGTAACTCAGTCACAAAAGAAGAACATGGTGTGTACTCACTAATAAGTGGATATTAGCTCAAAAGTTCAGAATATGCAAGATTCAATTCACAAACCATATAAAGCCTAAGAAGAAGGAAGACCAAAATGTGGATACTTCAGTGTTTTTTTGAAGGGTGAACAAATACTCACAGGAGGAAATATTGAGACAAATTGTGGAGCAGGGACTCAAGGAAAGGCCATCCAGAGGCTGCTCCACCTGGGTATACATCCCATATATAGCCACCAAACCGGACGTTCTTGTGGATGCTGGGAAGTGCTTGTTGGTGGAAGCATGATAAGCTGTCTCCAGAGAGGCTCAGAGAGAGCCTGATAAATACAGAGGCTGATGCTCGAAGCTAACTGTTGGACTGAGCGTGGGGTCCCAGATGGAGGAGTTAGAGAAGGGACTGAAGGAGCTGAGGGAGTTTGGAACCCCATGGGGAGGGAGCAACAGTGTCAACTGGTCAGGCCCCCGGGTGCTCCCAGAGACTGGACCACCAACCAAAGAATACATATGGAGGGACCCAGGGGACTGGTCACATATGTGGCAGAGGAGGATCTTGTTGGCCATCAGGGGGAGGAGAGGCCCTTGGGCCTGAGAGTATTAGATGCCCCAGTATAGGGGAATGCCAGGGAGAGAAGATGAGAGAGGGTGGGTGGGTGGGGGAATGCCCTCGTAGAGACAGGGGAGGGAGTATGGGATAGGGCATTTCCAAAGGAGACCTGGAAAGAAAACATTTGAAATATAAATAAAGTATCAAAAATTAAAAAAAAAGAAAGAAAAAAATTTAGCTTGCCCTTTCCTTGCTTGGTATGAGCATAAATTTTAGGGATTGTGAGGCTAGGATTTTAGTTGATATCTGACTTCAGGGAATATCATCGTGTCTTACTCATGTTCATTCTTTAGGAGCTGGCCCTTCAGACTGCCCAGTACTCTGCTGTTGCTGTCTGTCTGCAAATCTATGTTTAAGGACAGCTCCAATTAACTCTAGAAAAATCAAAATGGGACTAATATTCTTTTTTTCACCAGAGGAATAATATACAGCAAATACAATGCTATTACATTTAACAAATACATGCTCTAAAGTGCTAAACAGAGCTTATTTCTACCAACGAAGAAGCATGTATGTGGAACTTTCTATACCACAAGAGGATGATCTAAGCACTGGACCTATATTTATCTATTTATTCCTCTAGCAAAGCTAAGAATGGACATAGTGTAATTGATAAGAAAACTGAGTAGGAAGAAGGTCAGAAACTGGTCAAAAGTCATACAACTCAAGTCACAAAGCTGAGATTTGAAACCATGCAGCTTACATGCATAGGTCCTTCTTAGTCATAGCATGGTCCACATTTACTGTACTGCATATGTATACTTAATCTGTTTCTTATGTATAGAGCATATTGTCCTGCAGACAGGAAGGGTATATGAAAACATGTGTGAAACAGCTTCTGTTTCGGGATCCCTAAGTTGGAAAGAGAAGAGTAGTAAAAGATTGTAAACAACATCAAGTTACAGATTCTGGAATAAAAGTCATTCAGACGAATTCTCTAGAAATTGTAATGTACCACAGTCTTGATAGCAGATAGAATTTGGAAAGAGTTCACATATCTTGATTTTTTGAGACATTTGGCCCAAAGATCAAGGGCTTTTTATGCTCTGCAATAGTCATCTGAAATATGAATAGCTTAAAAATGCATCGCAAACTCACTCAGACAGATGGTCTGAAATAATTTGAATCATCTGTGGGCATCGTGAGCACTTGATTAACCCTCAGCAGGTGAGTGAGACTCCCTAATACAAAACAAAAGGATTCAAAACTGCCATCTTTGTGCCATAAACAGAAGAATTAGAGTGAATGGATAATTCAGAAGATGCTGTCTCAGTGCCTTTAAAAGTGGGACATGTAATGCCTTGGGCTGCAAACAATTAGTCCTGCGTGTCACAGAAGCTTGGGAGTGACAACACCCTTTGACAGCTCTGAACGATGAGCCTGTGCCCAGGAGAACAGCATCTAGGAACTGCCTTCATTTGATACTTCTCTTTGTTTAAAGCAACCGACACTTCAGTGATCTAGTGTACTCCAGGGTTCTATTTATCTGTTCTTACTGTAATGCAATTGTTTCAGAAGAAATAATGGGTAAGTTAAATAACATGGCCAATGGCACCCCAGGATAAATAAGAATATGGGAAATTTTAAATTGCTAGAGCCCCCATACATTTATGTCTGCCATCTCTTTCAAGTTAAGAAGTGATTGAATTTTTTCTTCCCCTTATCTTACACGCTGTTTGAACTATATTTTTTACCCTGACCCCATTTTTTTCTAATTATAGTTTATCCTTTAAATTTCTTGTTTGTAGAAAACATCAGTTACTTAACATTAATGCAGTTCACAGAATTTGTCTAATTGATATATGACTTGAAGCCTGGGATCATTATTTTCTACCTTCTTAGTTGTTCAAATCTAGAGAAGCTGAATTCTTTCCTTTCTCCCCTTCACAGCTAATCTGTATGTTATCTCAATCATAATAACTCTCCAATAACTCATAAATGTGTATAGTTCGTGAAGTCTAATGATTTCTTAGACCCAGGGGCATGTATATTCTGGCTGAAAGTAAACTCTGGTGTTCTGACTCCTGATTCAGCCATCTCTCTGATGAACAAGATTCAGAATGGGAGATTTCTTGTAATTCTGATTTCTCTTTTTGCAGTAAATAATTATATAATAAAATATCCACAGTTCTTGCAAATGTCAGAGGGAAAGCACGGAAATCATAACCCATGGTAATGTGTGCAGAATACTGTCAGCTGTGTGAACTGGCTCTGCAGTCACGATTCTGCTTGTAGTAAAGAATCTTACTTAATGTCCACCAGGTAATGTTGTTGACCCATGCTAAAGGTCTTTCTGTCATTACCTCCCCAGGAATATGGTGTTAGCAATCCTTTCTTTTTTTCCCCTCCTGATTTCTTGCTCTTTACTTTCTGACTCTAAGTATAAACAAAGCAAGTATTGATTTTTTTTTTTTTAAAAAAAAACAACTTAAAAAAACCTCCTAGATTAAACTAGTAAATTTATTTTGTTCTGCTTATAGATACCATGAAGAATTGCTTTAGTCAGAGTGCTTAGAACAGAGCACTATAGGGCTTTGTTCATTGTCTGCATATCACATACTCCTCAAAGTCTACAGTTACTGACTTGGCTGCCATCATGACTGCCATCTTGGCTGCCATCTTTGTTTTAAGCATACAGAAAAAATAATGGTTGAGAAAACTGGAAAGCTATACACTTCTGCAACAGCATGGTTTCCTGGCTTTATTTCTATCTTTGGGATGTTCATATCTTGCACTGTGAGCTCCCTTTCTGATTTCCCCTTCAGGATTGTTGAAACACATAGTAAATGTTGGTTAAATGATAGACATTCTCCTGGTAGTCTCACTAACCTGATTGGTCAACTCCAAGCATGATAATTAGGAGAATGCTTCAACCTCATCTCTTTGCAGGAGGGAGTGACTTAGCTGTAGCGAATTTACACAGAGTTTCCAATTTTGGGCTCTGGAGTATTGGTTTTAACTGAGCTACCATGCCTTACACCAAGTCTTTTGTGTAGGAACTAATCCAACAATGAATAAGAAGTATTTGAAAAGATAACCATAAGAAGATATGGTTGGCTGAGCCCTAGGAGGAACCTGTGCAAGATGAATTTGGAAACCTTGATATACAGAAGGATAGAGACACCTTCAAAGACTAGTAGAAGAGGGATAGTTTTAGAAATAATCAGAATAATAACAATAAAACCTCATTAAAAAATCAAGAACATGAAATATCATAAGTCCATATGGAAGGAAATCCACAAATCACACTGGTCGTCTTTGGAGGATACTGGAAACCAACTTATTAATCTCCAAAATAATAAATGAAACTAAGTAACCTGCCTTCCAGTACCAGCTCCATGAGTATAATCAAATATTTGACGAATGACGGCCTCTCCCATAGAAGTATTTCACCTAGACAATGAATATAAACTAAAAAAAGGTAGCATTATATTACTGTTTTGCAAGTCATTTATGGCATGGTGGATCCAGGCGAAGATACAAGTAAATATACAGAACAAGCTTATTTATAAATACTACTATAAAAACTCCTAAAAAATTAGTAAATAGGGGCTGAGAAGGTGGCTCTTTCTGCCTGTGAAGTGTTTGCAGAAAAATGAGAACCTAGGATAACAAAAGCTTCATGAAGTAAGCCTAAAGTCCAAGTGCTGAGGAAGTCAAGACAAGAGCCTATTTGGTGTTAGTTGTTTAGCTGGCCAAGCTGAATTGGTAAGCTTAGGTTCAGTGAGAGACCCTGTCTCAAGAAATAAAGTGGGGAGCAATTGAGGATGACATTGGCCTCTGGTCTCCATACATGTTTATACACACACATAAACATTAACAAAATATTTATTATTTATTAAGGATGACTAAAGTGATTATATCATAAATTAAAATGATTTAATATTTAGTAACAAGCTAAAATAATTCAATGTGTTATAAATCTAAGGACAAAAGTCATTAGATCATTTCCTATGACCCTGAAAATACTCTGGACAAAATTGAGTATCTATTTTCAAAATAAGAGATAATACCAATTAATTATCATAATAGAATAAATACAACTCAGTCTCAAAGATAATGTCTAACACCAGAAGAAAGAAACCCACCTTCATTCTGGTCTTAAACAATGACCTGGGATATTAGCCCACACACTTATATATGAGAATATGATGAATGATATATAAAATTAAGAGATAAGACGTTTGTAGATGACATGATTATGTACTCAGAAAACTCAGGAAAATCAACTGAAATAAATATTGCATACAGTAAGATGGGTTAAGAAAAAGTGATTATGTTAAATTAATATGTATAGTAGGAAAGATTTTATGTATACAAATAGACAGTTGGAAGCTACTACTGAAGAAAATAGTTATTAAATGGGAAGACAAAAGACAAATTTTAAAACTGACTTTTGATTTGTTGGTCATGGGAGTCCAAGAGACATTCCCCTCCTAAACAAAACCCAGTATAGACTATTGCTGTTGTCCTTGGTTATCTCCCAGAAGTAGAGGTAAGTCTCGATTGCTGACGACACCACACATATTTGACCTAGGACATGGAAAATCAAACTGTATCTCAAGGAAGTGTCCTCCATGAGGACTAGCTTTTATAATATTAGGAGGTGCTATGCAAGCTTCCAAGGGAGAAAAGCAATCAACAGTCCTACCCAACTATGGAGCACAATGACTGGAATGGTTGGGAATAACCAGCGGTCTAATTAAACTTTAGGCCTGCTCCATGGGAAGGAATTCATGACTAGTGCTGTAACTTACCTACTTACCTATGGCTGGTGAGGACAAGAAACCTGGAGGAGAACCTACTACTGCTACTTTCCTATGATAGTATAATCTCTAACTTCATTCCAAATATTTATACATGCAGGTAAGTGAATCTCTCATTGCTTATCAAAATGGATATTTCAAAGAAATCTCTGCATCTCTGTGAATAAGTTCTGGATCTGTAATGCTTAGCATGATGACTATAGTTAAAAATGATTTAATGGTTACATGAAATTTGACGTATATTTTAAGAGTCATGACCACATGTGTACACATGCTTGAATGTATGTAGTGATGAATTTATCATTTTTACTTTGGTTATAATATGTACATACATCAAATCAGTCATCACACTATATATATTTATCATCTATCTATTTATCTATCTATCTACTTTCTATCTAATTTTTTATATGTATGGGTTTTGCCTGTATAAATGTCTATATAACAGAGGCATGCATTGCCTATGGATGCCATAAAAGTTGATAACTCCTGGAACTGGAGACATCATGTCAGTGCTGGTAATCAAACCTGGTCCTGTAGAGAGCAGCTGGTTTTCTTAACTGCTGAGACATCATTCCAGCTATAAGTACATATATTTTTGCTAGTCAATTATGTATGTTTTTGAAAAGTTAAAAGCCTTAAAACATTGATCCATAAAATTTCTCAAAAGAAATTCACAAAATTACCTTTTCTGGAAAGCCTTCCAAATGTTGCACATAGTGACAATGTGAGCATCTACCAATTGTATTGTGCATACTATGTGCCAGACATGGATTTAGAACTTTACAGATAATTATTTGTTAAATATTTAAATAGTCATAAGACATAGGCATTACTATCATTTCCCTGTGGATATCAGCACAATAATTTTGTGCACTACTTTGTATGCATCAAGAAAGATACAGTAGAATTTAGAGATTCAAAAGGAACAGCTCTCAGATTGGATCAGTAAAAAAGTGGTTGATTAGTAGCAGCAAAATTTGAAAGGAGGAAGCAATGGCCTGAACTGGTTAAGTCCCAATTCGATGATATGGATCACTGTCAGCCTCTCAAGAATCTGAGTTCTAATTGGACTCATTAACTTATACTGAATAGGATGTCTCATTATTGTTTGTGTTAGTGTGATCAAATACCCATAAATATCAGCTTTATAGAAACTCAGGCTGAGGAGATGAATTTACTAGTGTGAGTCTTGCTACCAGGGGGACTGTACAGAAAAACATGTTGCACTTTGGTAGTATTCTGCTGTAGACCACAACTAGGGTTAGGTGTTCACATGCTCTCAATGCCCAGGACTTGCTTCAAAGAATCATGGCTAATTTAGAGTGCTCTCTGCAGCACGGTGCAGTGAGAATGGAGGTGCTTTTATTACATTCATCCATCTATGTAAACTATGCATGTAGCCCAGATGTGCATTGTTTTATTGCCCACACATCTCTTTGATTCCAAAATCTTACATTGGCTTTCTTTTAAGGAGAATGGAGATCTGGGCCACTGGGGCTCTTGCTGCTTTTTAATCCTAGATTTTCAATTGTTTTAAAAGTGGAAAGACTTGCAAATAAGGATGGTGCAAATGTAGTTTTCAACTGTGTCTTAAGTGCACATTTTACAATGGAAGAATTCTTTTGGAGGGAGAGAGGATAGGAAAAATGGGACAGAGGAGGGAAGGAGAAAAAAAAGAGATGCGAACTATAGATGAGAAAATAAAACCAAGAGCTTTTTCCTAGCAGGCAGTGAGTTTAATAACAGCAACAGTAAAGGAGCATTGAGGCTTATGGTACAGATGTTGCTTAAGTCATCTAAACTTATAGTACTAGTGCTCAGTTGTGTGAACCACCGAAGAAACCTAACCTGTCTACCAATCGAGAAGAGCACAATGTTTCCACAGCAGTTATAAATACAAGAAGATGGTGTGGTCATGGATCATGGAAGAGGCAAACAAGTGTGTTTCTGGAACACAGAGCTTCTTTTAATGAATTTTGATGATGTAAGATGCAGAAATCCACTCAATGCAAACCACACTTAGCTCTTTCTACCACCATAATATTCAAACTTGGGGTAAAGAAGCACGAAGACTTTTACCTGAGAATCACTGAAATGTTGGAAAACAACAAAGATTCGTGTGGTCCTTAGGAGTAATGGCTATTTAAACGTGAGAGCACTAAAGGCCGGAATATCTGTTCTGTATCCAAGAGGAAAACACACACATTTTCCTGGTTTACGGTTATGGCAAAATGGTTTTCCTACAACATTTTAAAGACTTTTTGAATATGGGGTCAATAACTTTATTTTTCATTTGTCTGGTCTCTTTCCTGATCTCTGAACCTCACCAAACAAGACAGAAATAAAAAAAGGCATTTGAATATAATGAGAAGAGAACATGTTTAAGAAAATGTAGGTGACTCATCCCATCTGCCAGGTTTTGCATGTAATTAAGTATTTTTTTTTAATTCTAACTGATTGAAAACATATAAAAAACAATAATATTCCATGATATGAAAGTTGTGTGGAATTCAAACTTCTGTGTTTTGAAGTAAAGTTTTAGTGAAACCCATTATTGTTTACTCAGTTTTGTGTTATTTTTGGCTGCTCTATTACAAGAAATTATGGCGAGTCATAGCAGAGACTTTACATGGCCCATGAAAACAAAATATTCACTCTTCAGCCACAGAAGGAATCTGACAATTTCTTCCATAATAGAATGTCAAAAGCAGTGTGTGGTATAATGTACAAATTTCTCTTCCCACAACTTATTTATTGACTAAGAATCATATTAAGACATCTACATTATTTAGTGATATTGTTGCGCTAAAAGAAAAGGTTTAAGTGACAAATAATTTTTTTTAAAGCCCAATAGAACCTTAGGAACTGAAGGCCCCGTGTTAGAGTATTGTGCCATGATCCCAAGAAACCTAGAGAATGTAGAAGGAAATACCTCTACATCTGCAGAGACTCAGAATGAATCTAGTAGTGTGTGAAGAACGGAATAAAAGAGAGGGGTGAAAATACAAAGGAGGAGGGGGAAGGAGAGAAGGAAATGGAGGGGGAGGAATATCAGGAGGAAAGAGGAAGGAAGGAATGGGTGAGAACTTTCAAGGGAAGCATTCCAAAATCTTCTAAGAGTCAGTAAATGGCATCAATAAATGGCATGAATAAATGCTGTTTTTTTGGAGGAATCTAGAAATAGCAGAGTTACACATTTAGGATCAATCACAGCTTGAATCCAAAGAAATTAGCAGAAAGTGCATAGAAAGGCACTATGATTTCAAAGCTGTATCACTAAGAGATTTAAGCTTTACCTATCTAGATCTCCAGAGGGAGGACAGGAGAGCTAATGTGTGGTGTATAACCTGCAAATATTGAATGATGGCGGGCTTCCCCAGGTTAACTAATGTGGTGGTCTGAATGAAAAATTTCCCCCATGGATTCAAGTATTTGAATATTTGATCCCCTATTGGTACGTTTGTTTGAAGAGATTATGGAATCGTTAGGAGTTGAAATCTCATCGGAGGAAGTTTGTCAGTGAAGGTGGTCTTTGACAGTTCATAGCTCAACTCCACGTACTGTTCTCCTTCTTTGCTCCCCTGTTTTCTCATAGCAGCAGAAAAGTAACACACACACAAGTAACTTTGTTAAGTTCTGTTTCCTCTTCTAGTAGATGAGGCAAGAGTAACTTCTTCTTACTGTTGCTGTGAAAACTACATTTCTATAAAGCCTGGAACCAGTATCCAACATATCAGAGGACCTTGACCAATGGCTAAGTATGTAGTCCTGGCTGGACTGGAATTCCCTATGTATACCAAGCTGGCCCCAAACTTACAGAGATCTGTGTTTCTGCCTCCTGAGTGCTGTGAATAAAGGCATGGTCCACAACATCTGGCCTGTTACTACTACTTCTATCTCATTATTTTAAGAATACTGTTAAACAGATAGTAGTTATTCAAAGAGTGTATGTTGACAATATAATTGGGAAAAAAATATCTCTTAACAGCCAGCATTAACCTGTCTGAAAGACTGTTTGTGATCTGAAAAGTGTCCTGAATGGATAGCCAACATGACAAATTGTCTGAGCTGTTATGAGCTGAGATTATTATAGTTGTAAGTTCCTTTTACTCACAGTAGCCTTAACAGTATCAAGTCTATGAGGCCCTAGAGACATATCTGCTTTGCACTGTTGTAAGATATTACATAGAAATAGCACAGTCCATTGATGATTACCATCAGACATGAGTTTGACTGAGATAAAGAGGCAAAGGAGGCAGAAGGAGAAAAATCTATGTGTTTCCTGAAGAATGCCATATGCCAGAAAAGTTCTTTTTCCTCAAGCCTTTCGGAATATGAGGGACTCTGCAACTGTCTTTCCTTCAACATTTGAAGACTTGACAGACTCAAAAAGAAAACTGAACCTTTAGCTCTGGCCTGTCCATGACCTTCCTCAGAGGTTAGTTGAGATAGGAAAGAAAAAATAACTAATCTTTCCCTGTTCGATTATAGTGCACACTTTCCAGCCTTTTTTCTTTTTCTTTTTCCTTTCTTCATCTTTTTTCATCATTAGGAAGTATTAGTGCTAATCATAAAAAGGATTGGATTTATGAGACTCCTCATAATTCAAACAAGAACCAGAGAATAAAAGTTTGAAACTTGATTTTTCTCTGTGAGTGTGTGTGTGTGTGTGTTTGTGCATGTGTGTGTGCATGTGTATGTATGTATGTGGGTGGGTGTGTGCATATGTGTGTATGTATATATGTGCGTGTGTGCCTGTGTGTGTGTGTGTGTGTGTAATACAGTTTTGCAGAATGCTGACTTGCATTGCATCATTTGACTCTAACATCTCTGAGGCAAGCAGGTAAAATCAGCACCCCAAACCCCATTTAGAAAGAAATACACTAAAATTGATATCAGAAAGATTTCTTCCAAATTTGCATGGATAGAATGTATCAGAGTTCAGACAAAAATTCCAGCTCTATGTCTAGCTCTTCCCACTGGAGGATACTCTTTGTCCTCGAGTCTCCAGGACAAAGGGGTAAAGAGCAGAGGGCAATGGACAAAGGCAGCCTATGACCAAAGCTCCAGGCCTTGAATTGAGCTAGCCACAGGCTTGGCCATCTTTACATGAAACACATGCCTTGATGACATTTATCATGTTGGATGTGCATGTAAAAGTGACACTTTGCTCGAGGGGTCCTGGGTCACATTCATGATAAAGGTAACTACAGATGCAGTTCAATCCTGTTTGAATCACGTGCTCATTCATGGGAAGGAATCTATTTTATGAGACATTAACTTTGAATCACATTGTATTTGTTTCATTAAAAATAAGCCAATTTCATGTTTATATATTGTATGCATAGTTTGCAACCTTTAATAAGTTTTATCTTGACGGTTAGTGGATTATACAGAGACATAGTTTGTAGAGACAATGGGGTAAATGTGGTGACTAAAGTCACCTCCACAGTAACACTGGGGCAAGTACATCTTTTGCATCCAGTGAGATTTATATTTGTGAAAGTGTTGCTTTTCCTTTTCTAGTAGCTTAGATTTTCATATTACATATGAACTCTATTATCTATTATATCTATTATATATACTTATACTATATACATATATAAAATGCACATATATATTTAGGGTATATTCCCTAAATATAATTCAAAGCTACATAAATTGATATTTGGATGGTCACTGTAGAAAATAAATGTTTCTCTCTTAGGCATCTGGAATATTCATTTTTAAATATTCTCATTTGGAACATTTTAATAATGGTATTTTTTGTGAGTTAAGAATAAAAGGCTAGAATTATGCCTGCACTACTTTACAGAAGTTTAAGTAAAATTTGTCCCAAACACTGTTTCAAGTGTGTTTGTTCATATGTGTTTTTAAAGGGGTGTGGCTGCCAAGATGGAGCACATTGATTTGAGAGGAATCTAAACATGGCTGCAATGACAAAAGACTGTAAACACATTCAAGCTGTTTGAGAAACGCTTTGTTTGATTTGACAGTTCTCTTTCTTTCTTTACCCTACCTATCCCATAAATATTTGAAGAGGAACTCCACTAGACCATGAGCAGGAAAACCCAGTTTGTGGGTGCTCAGGGCTTACATGAAGTCGTTGTTGATATCAACATCTGCGTGGGAGATGTCCATCATAGAATGACATAGCTAATTGACATACAGTAATTGAGGGGCTCCATACATCCACTAACTATATCTTATAATCTGACTCACTTGAAGTCAATCTACTTGTATGAATAGTTTATTTTTCTTAACAGTCTTGTCACAAGCTGTTTTGAAACTCAGAACTACTAATGTTAATAACACGCTCATAATTATTTCTCTACAGTTTATGCTGTTATGTGTTACGTAAGGAAAAATGGCAAAATTGAGAAAAAAAGAGTTCTCAACTTGAGCTAAATAGGTGAGAGATAGACTAAATTATAGTACTTATGTTGAAAATACTATTTTCCAGCTTTTGAACTTTTCCATTATGGCATGACTAAGAAAAAATTGCACGCCTACAGACTTGCATACACAATGGATTTTACTTAGAGGAATTAGTTTTATCAGAAGAAAGGTGAAAGATAATTTTTAAAAAGTAGTGAAAAAAACTCTCCTCACTCTCTGCTCTTAGCATTTTCGTACATAACAAGTTCCAGTTCTTTTAAAACTCCCTGCGTCCCTTTCCTTGCTCACATCCTAAGACACTTGAGTTAAAGAGTAGTGCACAGCAGCCTTGTCTGAAGTCCCTGGATGTCAGTAGGCCTCAGCCACACATGTAATTTAGAAGCTGGCAGCTTACCCTCGCCCTTTCCCTCTATCTCCAGCATCCCTCCCTCTTCCTCTCCTGCTAAGGATTTTGATTCTCATTTCAATACCAGATTGAGAAGTCAGAAAAGAAACATTTCACTAGCAAATCCAATCTTATGTACTCTGCCTATGTTCCTTTACACTGGGATTCTTAACTTGTTTTTCTGTTCTGTAATATAATATTCCGACAAGATCCACTGAAGGGAAAGGGGATATATTGTGGCTTTCAGTTTTAAAGGGATATAGTCCATCATGAGGGGAAAATATGGCAGTGGGCAAGGAAGGTATGGAGCCAGGCACAGGTGGATGTTTGATCACACAGCACTCCTAGATCTCATAACTCCTAGAAAACAGGAAGTGGACAAGAAGTTCACAGGAACAGTCCTAAGGTTCCACAACCTTCCAAACAATACCATCAGCTGGAGACCAAATGTTCAATTGGGAACAGTTCCACACATAATCCACAACATTGGGTAAATGTGTTTCAACATCAGGCCTGTGCTTTAATTCTCAGAGTAGATTGTCATTCCCTAGGATCAGTTCAGAAAATAACTCCTGCAATAATCCCACCTTTCTCTTGTATCTTCAGTTACTTCTTTTTTACAAGATAGTTCCGGTCGGTACAAACACAAGTCATTATAGCTTCAACTAAGATAAACTCTTTTCTAGACCCTCACATCGTAATATTGGTCTCAATTCTTTGTTCTATCATAAGTTAAAGTCCTTAAGTGTATCTGTGTCTGGATTCTCCACATCTACCTCATCACTGACCCTCCTGCTCAATCCATGTCAATTCAGCTTGTCTTCCTAGTTGCACAGAAACCATTTTTGTGAGACCCCTGGCATTCTCCTTCCAGGTCAATGCATGTTCTGTTCTTAGCTCATATCCTTTATGACCAATCAGCATTTAAAACAGGTCATCTCTCTTAAATTTTATTCTTCTGTCATAGATTTTGGAGATGACCTGCCAGGGTAGGTTTTTGTTTGATATCAGAGGCCTGTCTTAGGCTTCTCTATTTCCAGCTCTTTCAGTTGTAGGTGCTCTACCCTTAACACTGTTCCTTTTCTTTTAGCTCCTTTGGCACTTTGTTTTTGTTTTCAGTCTAAATGCTTATGATTTTCCAATTTCTATCATCTCTAAACCAGAACTTGCCCTGAGCTCCACACTCCTGTATTTGAATGACTGCTCATGCTACTTAAGTGATGGACAGACATGTCAACATCTGCAAGAAGAGCAGTAAGAAAGTGGCCCAAAGTGTATATCCCACCATGGCAGAAAGCTTTCTCTTCTCCAACCCTGAATCCATAAATGGAAGCTTAAATTGGAAGCTTAAATTGGAACCATCTTTGGATACAGGACCTTGGAAAATCAATTGATATTTCCCCTGAGTAAGATCGAAATCATCCCCCAAACACAGGGCACCCCCAACCCTAGCATAGCCTCTTCTCAGTTCTCAATTGCTTTACAGTCTAAACTAAATAAAAGGCCATCCTCCAAGGAAATCTGTGAGATATGTTTAAAAATTTTCCCTCTATTTTTATACATTTACTTCATAGGCATGGAGGGAATATTTTCTGGACAAATGTAGTTTTCAGTGTGACAAAAATGTTATCAAGTTATAGTAAACAGTGCAGAAGCCACTAAACAGATCAATATAAAGTAGGAAAAAGAAGATACACTCAAGAAAACTTATTTCAACAGATTGAAATAAGGAATTCTATGGAAAGTCACCTGGCAATGGGTGGCAGTCAGGATGTTTTATTCAGAAAGGAATAAAACATGCTAATAACATCTGCTTTAATAAACAGAGTCTCGAAAAGTTACAGCAAGAAGTTTACCTAACAGCTGCCTCAAATGCATCTCCAAGCACTGGCTGGATACTGCTAGGAACCAGGATATAAAGAGAGCCCACCAAAATGCTGTGACTAAATGAATTAGCCATTCAAATGAGCAAATCCTCTGTGACTGGTTTGGTCCTGGTACTGCATAGAAGTCCCTCTAATGCTAGTCTAGGGCAAATGCTCAGAGCAACTAATTCTTTCCTTGGTTCTCAGACTGGCCTTGAGCAGCAAAAGGCAACTGGATTTATTTTGTTCTGGCAGCAGCTTGGTGGGAACATAAACTAGCTCTGCTTGGGAACAGAAGGTCTGGGAAGGAATAGATGCTTTCCTGATATACTGTATGAAACCCTCAACTGTCGTCTGCACTTAAGGCCGGAGCGGACCTAGCAGTAAACACTAACATTTCCAAAGAATTGTCTAATATTCATGGCAGAATCTATAAAAGGTGACTTTGAATAATCCTTTCCCAGAAAACCTGTAAAAGTTTTATAAAATATGCCACAAAAATGACTCACTGTAGATGTAATTACTGTGCAACCTTGGAAACTGATGTAAAAAATTCAGCTGCCAGCATGTTAACGGCCACCTAATATATGGGTTGTTTGATTGGACTCTTTGGGCAAAACTGCAAAATTCCTAACCCATTGCTGCTATATATTTTATCAGGGACAAATTTAGCTACTTTCATTTTTTAAAATGCCAGTTTAGACACCACAGTGAATCAAGTTAGCGTTTGCTTAATTGCTTGCATGCATTAAATCTAACACGTTTCTGCAAACACTAATTTAAGTCCTTGTTTATTTTTGTTTTGGAACAGCAGAAAATTTCTAATGCCCAAATTATAAAATTTGGCAAGACCATTGCTCTCTTTACAACAGCAGCAGCAACAAAAACCTCTGAGTATTACTAGTGGAGTCTCCTTCATGCAGTTGGTGGCTGTTTGGTGGCTTTTTAAAATTATTTTCATCTAAAATTAATTGTCTGGTAGGCAATGAGCTTTTACTTATATTTTAATTTTAATTAAAATATAGCCTTTTTATAGTAGAGTGGAAATCTAATTTCTAAACACATTAGTTGCCGTGTGCTTCCTCTAGGCCTTTGGCCTTGGCTAGGGTGATCAGATATTGTCAATTTAAGAGCTAATGTCAACCAAATATGTCAACTTTTGAAAAATGTCTTCTTATTATAAAATGCTCACTCTATAACCATTACCATTCTGGGTTTTGGTCTCATGGGCTGTCACCTTTGGAAACTTGAACATAAATTGAATTTTGCAAAAATTGATTCTATGTTAATGTCACTACAGGTGTTTGCTTGTTAAATGCCCTCAGCAATGAATCTTTTGGAAATGAGACCTCCTCCCTTGCTTTGTAAGTAGGCTTAGCTGCTTGGTAAATTTACAGGTGTATCGTTTTATTCAACTATAGGCAAAGGGTTATTTGGCAAAGAACTGCTCTATGTATCAGTCTTCTATATTAGTAATTAGAACTATTATAAAAATTAGGGTCCAAGATAGTAGGCACACATGTGAACTGAACCTCCAGGTTCATATCTTCGTTATGTACCCTCTTTAATCTATGATTGAAGCTGCAAGCACGCAGGGGCCTTATTCTACCAAACTATGTATGCCCCAAAAGTTGAAATTTCAGATTTATGCAGTTGAAGTTATGCCTCGTCTTATTATGATAGGCACTGTAGCTGAATGCCTCTTGTTTGTTTATGGGTAAATGAAACTGCTTGTATAGAGAAGGACTTTTAAAAACCACATGGAACATGCTACAAGGTGGGATTCACAATGATGCTTCCCTGTGTACCAACAACAGTGAATACTCCCTTATGGTTTGTAGTTATTGAAATGAAAATTGTGCTACACATTTAATCTCAGTTGTATAGAAACACATTTATGGTTTCCTCATGAAATTAAATTTCTTTGTGATCAAGTTAATCCCGGTTAAGGATTACAATGTTTTTCACCTCCTCTGTAGATGCAGAGCAAATGTACCTGCATTTATTTGCAAGTTATTTCAACTGTAAAGACCTCTTCAGCCATGAATTAGCATATGCATGAGTTCTTAAGTCATCAGTGTCAGTGGTTAGAAGACCTAAGTCACATCAAGGTTGATGTTGGTGAACAGTCCATGGGTGGGTGGGACACACACACACACACACACACACACACACACACACACTGGAATCTTTGTGTTTAGATTTGTGAATTTAAGCTGAAAAGAATGTCTGTAGAGGCCAGGGACGCAGAGAAGGACCATATGGGAGCTAGAAGAGAGAGCTAGAAGGTGGAAGAGAGATACAAGAATACATGTAATATAAAAGTGGGGAGTGGAAAGGGTGGATACTGGAGACAGAAAACCCTAAGTAGGGGTGAGGACAGAGGGATCAGGGAGAGGAGGAGATGGGGGAGAAGTTCATCAAAATTAAGGATATATGAAGAATCCTTATGAAACCTACAACTTAGTAAACTAATTATAAATATGTAGTACAAAAGAATTTGAATAGAAATGCCCTCTGTGAGTGGATAATGGTGATCCCAGAAGCCATAGGTTATTCATTGAAAATCCCACTGCTGGAAATGGAGTACCGCCTAGGAGTTGTTGGTCTCTGAGGTTTCCATAACAATATTGCCTATTACCACTGCTATTGGTTGCCCATGAGAACTAGATGGTAAGATTCTATTTCCAAAGATTCTTCATGCTTTGACTACAGGACATAGAGAAACCAAACTGGAACTGAGCTAAAAGCTTTCTTTCTAGCTTTCACAGTGCCAGAAGATATAAATGAACTGCTGTTGGAGAGGATAGAGGAAGAGGAAGAGGAGGAGGAAGTGGAAGAGGAGAACAGGAGGGGAGTGAAGGAGGAGAGGAAGAGAGGATTCCATTAGCAATGTTAGTGGGTTGTGGACTCCACATGTTACACAATGCAACTGCCAGGCAAGATACAAATATATATCTACATACCTACAGATGCCTAAATTTTTACATCGATGCAAGAAATCCATCAACAAACGGTGCTACAAAGCTGATTGAGGAAAAATGAAACTAGATCCCTATCTCTCACCCTGCACAATATTCAACTCCAAATAGATCAAGATATCCACATAAGATGTGATACCTTGAATCTGATAGAGCACAATGTAAGAAACATGGTTGAACTTAAAGGCATGGGAAAGAACTTTCTGGTGGGACCTAATATGGCAGTGACTAAAACTAACAGTTGATAAATGGTACACATGAAAAAGCTTATGTACAGCAAAACCCCACCAGTTTTCCAGTAAGGAGGCAGCCTACAGATCTTTACCAGCCAGCTCTTTGTCTGATAGAAGGTTAGTATTTGGAATATAGAAAGTACTAAAATGTTAAACAACAAACAATCCAATTTAAAACAGGGGCATGGAACCAAAGCAGATGTCATCAAAGGGTGAAATACAGATGACTGAGAAATATTTTTTAAAATTTCCTTAGCCACCAGGGATATGCACATTGGAACTAGTTTGAGATTTCAACTTATCCCATTCAGAATTGTGAACATTAAAAACAAGGATAGCAGACACTGGTGTGGATGTGGGAAGAGGAGGATGGCTGCTTTTTCAAGGCTGGTGGGAGTACAAACAGGTGAAACCACTATGGAAATCGGGATGGCCACTCCTAAAAAAGCTGGAAATAGATCTAGCTATGCCATTCTTTGGTGGCTATCCAGAGGATGTCATATCTTACTGCAGAGATGCAAGCTCCTCCACGCTCACTGCTGCTTTAGTCACAGTAGGTAGAAAATAGAAACAGCCTCGATGTCCACCAGCTGATAAATGAGAGTGACAATGGTACATTTATAGAATAGGATAAATATTGGTTATTATTTAGCTATCAAAATTGAAATTATTAAATAACTGAAAGAAAACCAGTCATCCTGAGTGAGGTGACTCAGAACCAGAAACTTAGAAATACAAATATTAGTTTGAAATTTCTTAGATGTGTGTGCTTTTTCTTTGCAATACTATGGTGATTGAGAAACTATAAAGGAACAATATGGGAGAAGGGATCTTTCAGGTGATGGGTCATAGAACACAGTGATATAAAGACGGGAATGGAAATTGTGGAGCATAAAGGATTAAATGAGGTGGAGGATGGGAAAGTAGGGTAGAGGAGAAGCTGTGAGGAAGGGAAGTTAACCCCAAAGGCTTTTTAAAAAGCAATATGGAAACCTACTATTGTAGAAGCTTCTTAAATATATACATATACAAAAGAGCTTTAATGGAGTTACCCTATAACGAAGTGGCGACACCCTAACTAGATACCACAGGCTAGCAACTAAAAACCCTAGGACCAGAAATGGACTACATCTTTTTGAATAGTTGGAGTTACATAAACCCTTGAATAATATTGTGGCTGCTCTTGGCTATTTTCCAGAACTTAATGGTAAGACCCTATCACTGAAAATAACATATACTTGGGTCATAGCATGTGAAGAAATAAAGTTGGTCCTAACCTGGAAGCTTCATTTCTAATGGTTAGCTTTCATAATACTGGAAGGTGCTATACAGGCTACTGGAGGAGAGAAAAGTTACTCACATCCATCTGTGAACCCTGAAAATATAACAATGTCTGCCCTAACAAAGTAGGCATGTGGCTGCAATAGTAGCATAAATGTTGTGGGTGTAACCAACCACTGTCTGGTTGGATCTAAGATCAGTTTTATGAAGTGGAATCCATACTTGTCATTGTGAATGGGGGTGAGATTCTGTGGACAGACATGCCAGAGGCACTAGAGGAGACCCTAATGCTAAGTGGACCTAGAACTGAGATGACTCTAATGACTTTTTGCTACCCTATTCATAGATTAGTGCGTTGATCAACTATCTTTAGAGTAACTTCTTTACTATCCTTTACCATTCAACTGTTCAAGATACTGTGGACTTCTCAACTCTAAGTGAGACATACATATCACACCTCTTCCCCTAAGGCCCTGGAATGTTCATGGAAGAAGGAACAGAAAGACTTGAAATCCAGACATGGGTGGGTAACTCCAAGGAAACAATGCTTTTCAGCTATAACAAGGCAAGTTACACATGCAAACCCTTAGCAACTGTGACAGATGCACAAAGCTTGTTCAAGAGCTAGCTAGAAAGGATTCCAGCATGGATGCAGGTAGGCAAGCATGTAATTCTATGCCTAGGTGAGAAAACATTGACATTTGATAGCATCCAGGAAAGTCAGTGTCAGGTTTGGTTCTGGTTTAGTGATATGACCTTTGGTATAGCTATAAATTTTAACAGCTCTGAGAGTCAATCTTTCCAAACAATTTTGAGCCCCTTTGCTTATAGTAAGAAAATAAAATCAAATTGCTCTCTAGAACCACAGTGAGAATGTAATCTGGGAATATATAGCTCAGTTAGTAAAGTCCTTCCTTCCCATGTGTAAGGACCTGAGCTCAAGGTTCAAAATCCACATAAAAATGCCCCGTATGGTGGCATGTGCTTGTAATTCCAGCACGGGGCAGGAAAGAAGAGGATTCCTAGTGTTCCCTGGTCAAATTGGTAAGCTTCAGGGCAATGTGTAAGACTGTCTCAAAAAAATTGTTTGTTGTTCCTTAGGATGACACCTCGTTTTTCTGCCTTCACATGTATGTGCTTGCATCTACATGTGTTTGCATATGTACCTACTCACACAGGAGCAAATACACATTCATAACCCAAAGGGTATTTCTATACACTGAATTTGCCCACATGCACACAAAAACTGATGACAATGTCCTCCCTCACTCCCTCGCCCTCTCTTGCTCACTCCCTTACCCTCTCTCCCTCAGTCCCTTAGATTCTTTCTCCCCTTTTCCATCCCTCCTTCTCTTCTCAATATCTACTCCCTCTCTCCTCTTCTTTCCCTCCATTTTTTTTTAAAGAAGGGATCTGTATCACTACAGATCAATAGTCATGCTCTATAAGAATGAAAATATCTCTTAACTTTTCACCTCACCTTGGAAATGAATGGAGTTCAGGATATACTACTCTTCTATCAGGTGACTGTCACATGAAAAATGCCTTTACTTATACCTAGAAGAAAAATCCATTCTAAAGACTGAACCCAGAAGACCTTGAGTCAAATCTGAAAGAATGGGCCTAACGAAGTTTAACATGCAATGATGGAGGAAAAGTATTTCTCCACGAACGCAAGGATTGAGAATGAATTTCCCAGCCCTAAATGTTAGCTATGCAAGTATAATAGTCCTCATTAGCCATCATGAGCATTGTATACAGACAAAAGATGTCAATAATGCAGCAATAGGAATAAGGGAAAAGCACAAAGAAAACAGAATTTTCCCCAAAGTTCTTTTAAATGTGAGCAGTAGTGATGTTAGACATTACAGTGAAGAGAACACTGAGAGTTACCAAACCCTTCGGTTTCCCAGATGAAGACCCTCATAAACTCACAGCAGTATGAGGGCCTGGTCTCCCTCTGGAGGCAAGCGTGTTCAGAAGCTGAGAAAATCCTAGGGAAAATAGCTTAATGGCCATCATCTTCAAAGAGGTATCAGAAGGGAAGGTTCCAAGTAAGAAAGACTCTTCTGCTCTTCCTGATCTACCAAATAATCAAAAGAGTTGAGAGTACCCTAGAAATGAATCTTCCACAGCCCTTATTTGGGATCTGCCTAGATTAGTGAAATCTGTTTCTATTTATCCACAGCAAAAGCAGCATCCTTTAAAATACTGCATTAAAGTTTAGAGCCAAACACAGTCTCTTTATTAAAGAATGGAATAAAGAATTAAAACACATGCATTCTCTTTCACAAACCAGTGAATGTTCCCGAAGAGCAGCAGCAACTCCCATGGAGACAACATTTATCAATGAACAAAAACGGTTTCACACACTATCTCAACTGGGTAGTCAAGGCTACCATAAACTTGGACCAGATTAGTAAGCACCTGTATTTCACAGCAAAGAACATAGAAGCATTGATGAAATGGCCAGTTATTTTTACAAAGACATTTGTCATTCAACATTAAAAATCAAAACAAACAAACAAGGAAACAAAAAACTAAAACCAAAGCATACAACCTGCTGAAATTTGAAAAGTCTGTCAGCAGTGTTCTGTACTAAACATTTTGTTGTGCGTTCCCTAGTATTTCCCTTGTTTGGTTCTATGGTGGTTTATGTTCTTTTGTTCTTTTAAACAAGACTTAACAATTTTTAAAAGACTTAACA
Organism: Rhynchomys soricoides; assembly: GCA_019843965.1. NCBI lineage: Eukaryota > Metazoa > Chordata > Mammalia > Rodentia > Muridae > Rhynchomys > Rhynchomys soricoides. The sequence continues at coordinate 2,404,362 of JADRCH010000088.1, forward strand.
GTTAGTTCAAATTCCTTACCATATACTCCAAAACCAAGCATCTAGCCAGTCCTAGGCTTAGCTAATTCATGTGAAAGGGACCCTTTAGTCCATCAGCCTCCACTCTCTTTAAGTTCTGAGACCTTTGTACAAGCACTAGCATTTCCTGTGGATGGTAAGACCATCGCTATTCCTCTCCTCATAACTTCTAAATTGTATCAGCTGCCCAAACTGTGATGGAAGTGGGGGTGTGGGAAGAACAGACTATAGCGTGTAAGAACATGTACCCTAATGCAGAAATGTACTCACACTTTCAGAAGTGACACTGTTTATCTTCCTATGAGTGAAATTTGGTCCCACGAGTGCAGCTCTAATTTTTTTGCTGGAGATGGCACACAAAAGTCAGGCTTCTGTCCTGCTTACCTGATGTTTAAGGTAACTCTCTTAACACCAGGATGTTTAAGAGAGTCCTGACACAGGAAAGACTTAAATATTAGTTCAAGGCAAACTCTCACGTTTTAAAAATCCTCTTCTTTAGACAGAGTTTATTACATCCAGAAAGTCTGCTGGATGAGAGGAAAGCTTAAAATACAATTTCTCATGCAGATAGCTTTTTAAATTATATGTATAAATATATAAATAAATAATTAGGAGTCATCTTATTCTTGGTTACTTATTCTTCCAGTGACTCACAATGCAGCTCAGACCTGACCTCTGCTTTCTCTCCTGAGCCAAATGACATTGCTTTGTAAAGAGAAGACCTTAACCACAGCCTTTAAAAAGAAATCTGCCTGCCTTCTGCTCTATGAACTCTCCATGTATTGTACACAGGGATACGAGTATAGCACTATTCTAAGCCCTCTTTACTGATAATTTAATGCTGCCTCTAAATTTAATGCCTATTGCCTTTGCACCAGAAAGCGGTTTTTACTGATGATAATGATGATGGTCATTAGGGCCTTGGAGACTTTTAAAAGGATCCAAGGATGAATGAATAAATAAAAACCACGATGACTCACTTTGCACCCGATGCCATTAGTGGAACGCACAGCTCAGCACTGCTTCTCTCCCGCACTCCGGCACTATTTAAATGTATGTGAAATTTCTTTTTTAAACAAAACGAGGATAATTTATTCAGAGAATATTATGAGATTTCAGAATGTCAGCAATCAGGCAAGCTACAGAGAGGAAATTCATTTTACCACGCTGACTTCTTTTCTCTCTAAAATTAGTCTACTGAAGTGACAACCGGCTTCTGGCAGACTCTGTGCTCACTCCTCCTTCTCCAGCAAGGGGGACTTATTCGTTGCCACAGTTTCATTGATTTCTTTGTTTTATGTTTGAAATCTATTAAAGAATGTCCAGTTGGATTTCCTTGTAATATTGCTCTAGGTTAAATGGGTGAAAACAGCATACTGGATTTCCGAGTACCACATTAGTTAAATTAATATGGATCAATAAATATTTAATTTTCATGTTCATAAAATGTGAATATATAAATCTTGCTCTTGAATACTGGTATGCAGGTATAAAGAAATATGTCCCAAATGATTTTTATAAAGACATATATTGTTTCCCTGAAATGAAAGTTGTCACAAGGTGGTATAATATAAACCATCACTGTGTATTCTAATTTTCAAAGGATTTGACTATGGAAAACCCCCAAACTGCATAAAAAATGTTCAGTTTATGTTCATAAGGCATTGTAATTATGAGAATTGTGTCTGTTTTCTTCCATACAAGATTATTTTAAAACTGGGGATAGGTAAGGACGTGTGTGCCTAACACACACCCAACGCCCCTTTCCTTCCCTCACTGCTGTAGATGGTGAGATGCTGACAGGGTCATTGAACCAGGATATACATAATGAGGTTTCTGTCCCTTACCATTTGTGAAGGAGCCAGGTGACTAGACATACTCATGCTTTGTTCTCTTTCCAAACATAAAGAAAATAGCCCCACCATGTCTGTACAGCACACTTGTTGCTATGCCATTCAGTTTGCAGAGGAACAATCATCAAGAGATGTAGAGATTACTAAAATGTTCTTGCATTAGGAAGATTTAACATATTGAATTTTATAATTAAATAAAAGTGAGTGAGTAGTTATTCGTTGTAGAAATGTCGAGTCAAAGAAAGAATACATTTTAAAAGCTAACTTCCATAAAAGTCAAGTCAATTTGAAATATTGACTTTGGATGAACCTATAGCAAGCCCTGAGTGTAACTCTGAAACCTACTGCATGTCTTTGAACATAATTTAGGATAATATGATAAATAGAAATTGATGATGCTGATTGAATTCAGTTAGCACCATTTACCTGAGGCTTTCAAATGAAAACCAAAACAATTGTTTAGCTAGAAGGAACTTTCCTTTACCATTCATATTGAAAGTTAACTCATGAGTCAGCTAAAATCTAAATAAAGTAGATGATTTTCTTGAAAGGTACCATTTACCAAAGTTAAAAAGTTAAATCAAGATCAAGTAAACAATTTTAAACATTTTATAACCAACCTCTAAGGAAATAGAAGCAGTCATTAAAAGTCTTACACTAAAAAAAAAAAAAAAAAAGCCCAGGGCCAAATGTAGAATTTTAGTGTAAAATTCTACCAGACTTTCAAAGAAGAGTTAAAAAGAGCTAATACCAATACTCCTAAAACTATTCCACAAAATAGAAACAGAAAGAACATTGCCAAACTCATCTCAAACAAAAACAAATGCCCTCACCTCTATGAATCTTGCATTTTTAAAATGTCTATCTCCTGGTTTTTCAGGCTCTCTCTTCCTTACTTGATGAAGGCAGAAATTCTAATAGCATTGTGTTTTGTTTGACACAATGTTCAGCTAGTAAACAGTCATTGACAGAATGAGTAAATAGAGCCAATGGGAAGTGAGGAAATATGATGGTACATTTTTAAATTTTTTACTGGAGAGTATTATAACTTTTTGAAGTTTTGTAAATCTTGTTTGTAATAAAGGAATCTAGATGACTGGTGGGATGGCTCAGTGGTTGACAGTTATTTTGGAGGGGAACCAAGTTTGGTTCCAAGAACCCAATAGGCAGCTAACACAGACCTCTATCTCCAGCTCCAGGGGATCTGACACCTTCTTAAAGACTCTCTAGACATCTGCACTCACACTTGCCTACACCCCTTCCCAGATACATATAACTAAAAATAAAGTAAGTCTGTAAAAACAAATAAAACAATAAAATGTTCATATTATTTTGGAATTTGAATTTATATTATTTGTGAATTATAATTATGAATAACTCTTCTCCCCACCAAACGTGCTTTTTTTTTTTTTTTTTAATAGTCGTAAGCACTTTAGTGTCTATGTGTATCTGACTGTTTTCTGACCACAAGTGTCTATCAGGGAAAGCAGTCAGTATAAAAGATAGGAACAACACATGGCTCATGGCTTTTGAATGGAAAAAAAAGTTAACAATTTGATTGTCAGGAATAGGCACATAATTCTATGTACCCAAGATGACTTCAGACAGAAAGAGAGAGGGAGAGAGAGAGAGAGAGACAGAGAGAGAGAGAGAGAGAGACAGAGAGAGAGAGAGAGAGAGAGATCTTACTAATTTAATAAGGCCACACTAAAATTCCCAAGGTATTCTTCACCATAAGAAAAAATAATTCTAAAGTCATGGGAAGGTTTTTAATGTTCTGAAACGACTCTTTTCTGTACGGATAATCTCAGAAAACTTAGCTTGAAAAAGAATATGTCAAGTAGACTTGAAATCTAGTTTCTAAAACTTTTAAGATAAGCACAGCAGGAAAATATCAAGGGGATTTCTGATATTCAGTGTGGTCCCACAATTTCTTCACAAGAAAGTATAATTAGAATGAGTTTTAAAACAGACCCTCAGATGCATAATTTCACCTGCCTTTTACACACATGAGTGTATATTTACCCAGGTTTATAATTTTCTGTCTCCTTGGAGCTTCATTCTCACACACCCACACTATTCTTTTGCAAAGCCCTGTGGGTTATTTCATTTCTATGGTGATCACAAGTTCTCTGGATCCTGGTGACTTATGCTTTCCTCTGCCCCACGAGTGAGGGTAATAGCCTTTTTGTATACCAATTTGCTTACACTGCAGTCTATGCTGGTAATACTGTACATTGCCTGACCTCTGAATGGAAAAATAATAACAAGTTAAAACAGTCGTTTTACCTGAAGTCGATAAGGACCATAGCACTCACCCCGTTTTCAATTCACAGGCTCAATTTTCATCCACTCACTCTCGACTCTGAGAAGAAGGAATAATGACAGGCTACAGGCACTTTATTTCAAAATTCACTCACAAAGTTATTGACAAGCATTTTTCACAGAAACAGCTCTTCTCTCTGACCCTTGTGAGCTGTTTACATGAAGAATGCTCTTCCTTGTAGATTAATGAGAGTGGAGCCTAATTCCATACCAAACATGTGGCAATTGCGTTAGTGGCTCTGTTTTTGATATGGGAACAAAAATAGGGATAATTTGCCTCAAATTGCAGTCACTTCAGTCATAATAAAATCTCGGAGAGTACTGTTTGCTTTCAACTTTCATTAGGTAAGCTGGGCTGTTATTAAGGCACCAACACATAAATGTTATATTAGCACTTAACAGAAGCATAGCCGTCTCCTCTTGGAGATAAATTCTACTCTTGTCAATATAATTCTGCGCTGCATGCAGTAAAAGAGTTTGAAAAGATGAAACAGTGAAGCTTTAAAGTAGAGGAAAGGAAATGCCTGTTCATTCAAGCTTAGAGGCCATTTTTTTAGCCAAGTTGCTAGGGCTCTGTTGAGGAGATAAGCCCAAGAGAAACCCTCTTAGGCCAAGCCAATCATTGAGACACTTTCCTGTCAACTGAGACTGTTAAATCTGTAAAGTTTACATTTCAATACATCTTCAGCTGGCATTGTAAACGTGCAGAAGCAATACTAGGTCTAAGGTGGAGGTCAAGCACCTACATAATTTAGCTCTTAGTACCACAATGGTCCTCTAAAAATGTAAGGTATTTTATAGGATCTTGGAGGAGCTGTTCAAATCAGATACATGTTTATCCTTATTCTCATCCGTTATCCTTCACTCTGAAAATTGAATATCTCTACTATAGTGTGGTAAAAATCACTGTCGTACTTGGGAAAATAGATTGATTTAATCAAAAGTATGAAAATGAAGGAGTGGTCACAGTGTGGCTTGGCCTGACTTGGCATTATTTGGAAAATAATTGTGTTTATTTATAACCTCTAATATAACAAAAAAAAAAGCCATATTCATTTGAAAATCAATTTAAACTAATTTCCAGTGTGTAAATAATTCTTCACAAACATACCTTTGATGTGATAGAAAATTGCTTTATTATAAAAGAAAATTTTTATTAGTTTTAAGAATTAACAAGCTGTTGGCACAATGTTATTTTGCATTGTGTAATGATTATCCTTATAATATTCAAATGCTGATTTCTATGCTACCATATCTGGTTGCAATCTGGACATGGATTGTAAAGCTTATTCTAAGAATTTCCTGTATCAATGTTGTGTAAATATTTCTCCCCAATTATCCCTAATTGGTGAATGAAAATCCAATTAGCTAATAACTGGACAGAAGAAATATCAGGGCTGGACTTCCGATCCCAGCCAGGGGAGGGGTAGAGAGGAGAAGAGAGGATTCAACATGAGAAGAGGGACTAGGAGCCACCATGCGTACACATGTGGAAAAGAGAGATCCAAATCAATACTAAAATACAACTATCTCAGGGATTTTGTCTAGGAAGTAGCTAGACTAGTGTAGAGGATTAAAATAGATTAATATCTGCAGAGTTATTGTGCCTTAAAGCTTATTAAAGTTATCTAATAATCTGTTTCAATTATTTGAGAGCTAGCTGGGTTAGAGAAAAATTATTGCTTTTATATTTGCACTAACAGCAAGTTATTTTTAATAAGTAATTGGTGACTGTGTGTGGTGAAACATTTCTTTAGTCCAGACACTCAGGAGGAAGAGGCCAGTGAATCTCTGTAAGTATAAAGCTATCTTGGGCTACATAATGAGTTCTGTGGCAGCCAGTGAGAGCTTGTCTTAAAATACAAACAAACACCCAAATAAGTGATTAAGTCTCTGGTTAGAGTCTATCATTTATCTAACACAAGTACCCAAACATGAGCCCCTCCCTGATAAAGAATACATCTGTCATATTTCAAATCCCAGATAAATAGCCTTGACTTGTTTTCTGATTGTTATTCAATAAATGGTTTAAGCTAACATTTTCCTCCAGATTAGTTTACCTCAAATTTCCAAATGTTCATTCAATTTGTACCCCCAAATTCAAGTTTAGAAATCTATTCTAAGAAAATGGTTGTAAATATTCCCACAGAAAATAACTGGAAACACAGAAAATTCTTCTGCCAGATAACAGAAAAACAATACATTCAAAATGTATTATATTCCATGGGGTCCCATTTGTTGATTCTGGATCTTAAAGCATCAGCCATTGGTGTTCTGTTCAGGAACTTTTCCCCTGTGCCCATGTGTTTGAGACATTTCCCCCACCTTCTCTTCTATTAGATACAGTGTATCTGGTTTTATGTGGAGGTCCTTGATCCACTTGGACTTGAGCTTTGTACAGGGAGGTAGGAATGGATCGATTTGCAATCTTCTACATGTAGACTGCCATTTGAACCAGCACCATTTGTTGAAGATGCTGCCTTTTTTCCACTGGATGGTTTTAGCTCCTTTGTCAAAGATCAAGTGACCGTAGGTGTGTGGGTTCATTTCTGGGTCTTCAATTCTATTCCACTGATCTACCTGCCTGTCACTGTACCAATACCATGCAGTTTTTCTCACTACTGCTCTGTAGTACAGCCTGAGGTCAGGGATGCTGATTCCCCATGAAATTACAAAGCTTCTGTAAGGCAAAGGACACTGTAAATAGGACAAAACCTACAGATTGGGAAAAGATCTTTACCAATCCTACATCTGATAGAGGACTAATATCCAATATATACAAAGAACTCAAGAAATTAGACTCCAGAGATCCAAATAATCCTATCAAAAAATGGGGAACAGAGCTAAACAGAATTCTCAACTGAGGAAACTCATAGGGCTGAGAAGCACTTACAGAAATGTTCAACATCCTTAGTCATCAGGGAAATGCAAATCAAAACAACCCTGAGATTCCAACTCACACCAGTCAGAATGGCTACGATCAAAAACTCAGGTGACAGGAGATGCTGGCAAGGATGTGGAGAAAGAGGAACATTCCTCTGTTGCTGGAGGGAATGCAAGCTGATACAACCACTCTGGAAATCAGTTTGGCAGACCCTCAGAACAATGGACATAATATTGCCTGAGGACTCAGCTATTCCACTCCTTGGTATATACCTAGAAGATGCTCCAACGTGTAATAAAGACACATGCTCCACTATGTTCATAGCAGCCATATTTATAATAGCCAGAAGCTGGAAACAACCCAGATGTCCCTCCACAGAGGAATGGATACAGAAAATGTGGTACATTTAAACAATGGAATACTACTCAACTATTAAAAACAATGACTTTATGAAATTCTTAGGCAAATGGATGGAACTTGAAAATATCATCCTGATTGAGGTAACTCAATCACAAAAGAATGAACATGGTATGTACTCACTGATAAGTGGTTATTAGCCCAAAAGTTCGGAATACCCAAGAGTCACTTCACAGCAACCATTGAGCTGAGTGTGAGGTCCCAGATGGAGGAGTTGGAGAAGGGACTGAAGGAGCTGAGGGAGTTTGCAGCACCATGGGGAGGGAGCAACAGTGTCAATTGGTCAGGTCCCCGGATGCTCCCAGAGACTGGATCACCAATGGAAGAATACACCTGGAGGGACTCATGGTGCTGGACACATATGTGGCAGAAGAGGGTCTTGTTAGCCATCAGAGGGAGGAGAGGCCCTTGGGCCTGAGGGTGTTAGATGCCCCAATTATAGGAGAATGCCAAGAAGGGAAGATGAGAGTTGATGGGTGGGTGGGTGGGTAGGTGGGCGAATACCCCCATAGCGGCAGGGGAAAGGGGAAGGGGATAGGGAGGTTCCAAAGGGAAGATCTGGAAAGGGGGAAACATTTGAAATATAAATAAAGTATCAAAAATTATTATATTATGTAATGAAATACTGGCAATAATGTGTATCAACATTTTGAATTGTCATTGGTTTTGGCTAAAGAGAGATGATTTTCATTTCTCTCTTTATTTCATAATAGATTTTCCAAATTTCTCTAATGAGTAGATGTGATAATAATTAGAAAAATACTACTTTAGAAAATAAAAGAATGTCAAATGTATTAACAATTTATTAAGGCAATGAATTAAAATATTAGTACTGGGAAAACTTAGTATTTTGTTACATGGCAAATAATTTATACTAAATATTAAAAAACAAAAACAACCCAAGGCCCCTTTCCATCTTTGGTTGCCTTTTAAAATAAGGCACATGGGTAGGTGGGTGGGTGGGTGGGGGAATACCCCCATAGTGGCAGGGGGAGGGGGAGGGAATAGGGAAGTTCCAAAGGGAAGATCTGGAAAGGGGGAAACATTTGAAATGTAAATAAAGTATGAAAAGAATAAAGCAAGTGACTTAGAATATGCAAGCATGAGTGCATGCATGTCTATGTGTCTAAGGAACTTTACAGTACCTCCTTGGTCAGATAATAAACTTGCCTACTATCTTGAAAGAGATGTATTTTATCCTTTTAAATCAATTAGAGATACCAATTTAATAAAAATTTAATGTATATTACTCATGCCTGCAGTAAAATAGGCATTGCATGTAATATTTAAAGTTCTGCTCTTATATACATATTCCCTTTGAGAGAGCATTATGAGATAAAAATGAGCACTTGGCGGCAGTTCCTTTGTCATGTCTAGAAGATACTATCTTAGAGGAGGGATCCTGGTATTCTGGATTTCACATTCTCTCTATGCAGGCAGTCTTTGGTAACTTGTCCTGAGCTCTAGGTATAGTGGTTGCATTTTAGATGTATCAGTTGAAGTTGAGCATCTGACAGTCATTTATTTTCTGTGTTTTAATCAGCTGTGGATCTCTGTAATAATCTCATGTGCTGCAAAAAGAAGTTTCTTTGAGAAGGACTGAAAGTTGCACTTATATGTGGAGATATGTGTATGTATATGTGAATATATATGTATATATGTGTGTGTATGTATGTATGTATGTATATATGTATGTATGTATGTATACACATATGTGCATGCACTTGCAAGTATCTGATGTATCTAGTTGTGTTTTCTCTTTCACTATTAAGGCTCTGATCTGATGATTCAGACTTGGATTCTGGCTCCATCACACTCTGGCTGTATCATCTCAGGCTAGTCATTGAATTTGACTTTCTTGTCTGTGACATGAGGATGACACCAATTCCCTTCTCAACCTTGTTATTGTTGTAATGTTAGCATTTCTGATCAGTGTGGCTGATCAGCTTGTTTGGGTACTGCCATGTGCACTTACATTCACGTGTTTCTAATACATTATTAAATGCCTTTCTACTTGGCTGATCCCTGAGAAATTCAGCAAAATGTCATCTTTCTCAGTTAAGGTGCTAATTTGGCTCCACCACAGGCAAATTTGAGCATTAAATAGTAATATATACTACAGTCAATATTAGTGTTGCCACATTCATCTGTCACTTAAGAAATAATCTGTTTTAAGGATTAACTCACCAGTAAAAGAATTTTAATAAATTATATTTACAGTCTATAGTATATAATACATTGAGATAATGATTTGACATGGGAAATAATTTTGTAGGGGAATGACACAGCACTTTAATCCTCTCACACTGGTAGGAAGAAAACTTACATGTACTTAATAAGTAAATGATGCTCTGTGTCAAGTAGAGGCAAACACCACCACACACTGTTCAAGAGATTTTAAATGTTCAATAAAAATGATGCAGAAATAAGTCATCAAAGAACATACTATGGTATAACTATGCCAACCAGAAGATAAGTCAGGTCAAAGGAGCCATTATTTATTTGGTAAGAAGATATATCATATAAGCAATAATTTTAAGTATTAATTTGCAATATCTCATTAACCATCTGTAGAAGTAAATGCATAACAAGATATTTTGCTTAATGATATTTAATAGTAAATGTTATGAATATTACTGTCAAGTAATTGCTATTCTAAATACAGATATGGCAATCTAAATACAAATATACATTTGTAACTAAATCCAAAATAATAATCATGTCATCACAAAGCAATCACACTGTTCACTATACTGTGTTGATTTTATAGGTTTTTAAAATTTAACCTTCCATCCATTTTTGAGTCATAGGTAAACATATTGATAGTCTATGATTCCTCATGCAGAAATGACATTTTAATAAGAAAAATGAAGAGCAAAATTAGAAGCTGTACTAATTTCTTTCTGACTCTCAAGAGAAGAAGATTGAGAAACACTGCAGGAGCATAAGCTGCTTCTCTTGCTGTGTGTCAAACTATGTTCTTTCCAAAGGTAATGTGAAATGTCAGCTGAAATTTCAATACATTTAGTTTCTATTTAAGGTGTATTGCAGGCTTGTTATTGACAGATATTGACAACATTGGTGAAGATGATTCCACAAACCTCTAAATAATGTTCATACTTCCATCAATGGCATACGCCTGAGTTTGTATTGACCTGTTGATGTTTTGTCCAGTTATGATAAACCATATATATTTTAATTTTTTATTTCTACTCCATAAGACAGGAACTACATATTACATTATGCTAGCAAGTTTAGATTATGAATGAAAGAACATGTGGAAATTAAAATCTAAGTAGAAGTTTCTATCTAGTTGATTAAATATATTTGGGTAGTACTGAAATATATTTACATATTTGGTTTGTATAAATTATGGTCTCTTTTTACAATAATCCCAAAGTTTGAATTTGAATTCGTTTGAATTCTTTGTTTTGATTAGGTCATAGGCCAAGGTTATGAGAAACCATTACCAGGTATGGGACAAACAAACTGTGAGGATTTGTTTGGCAGAAAAACTCCAGAAACCTCTCCAAAGTATAATGTTCTTGTCATTTCTCTTGGTTGTTCAGTGGAATATGTTGACAAGACACTATTGCTGATCATACCACTTCATTTTTATATAGATTTTAAGTTTTGAAATTACAGTTATATAATTTCCTTCTTTCATTTCTTCCTGCACTCCATCTCTCAAAAATTCTCTCTCTCTCTCTCTCTTGCACACACACACACACATACACATACACACATAGTCATTGACACTTATGTACTCATAGGTAAGTCAAACCCTCTTTTACACTCAGATGGGTCTGATTAACTCAGCAAATCACAAGACGAAACACAAGGACATGAATGAGAGACGGACTTGAAAAGTAGACAGGGAATGGACAGGGGTGGAAAGGTGATACAATAGGGTCGGGAACAAGATACAAGAATGCATTATATAACTTATATTATTATATAATATATGTAATATAATATATATTATATTGTTATATATTATTATATAACATTATATTATGAAACTATCAAGAACAAAGATTAATACAAGTTTTATATGCATATAAAAACTCCATTGACCCTTGCTTACAATAAAATACTATTGCCTGAACAACAGATTTTCAGTTTTGCATTCTACCAAGATTTTAGATCCATTTAGTGACTCATTGAGAACTTCAGAGAAGCACATAATTTTATACACTGACTTACACATAGACACACACAGAGGCAGACAGACTGACAGACACAAACACACAGAGAGACAGACAAACACATTGACAGAGAGACAGGCAGACACACATAGGCAGAGAGATGGACAGAGATAGACACAGCACACACCACACACACACACACACACACACACACACACACACACAGGCACACACTCACACCATATCAGTACAGATGTACAAAGCAGAACAAAGAAAATGTCTCCTACAGCTTCAGCCCATGTCTCAGGAGGAAAGAGAACTGAGAAACAGCATCAGCTGTTCCACCTGAGCTTGTGCCCTTGAATTGTTATTAAGTAACACATCACTCATTATTTCCTTTAATCTCCCTTGCTGATACCTTTTAATTTTTAAACAGACCTATTTTACAAATCATATCCTCTTTCATGTGTTCTCCCAGCTATAGAATTAATTTTGCAAGCAAACTATCTAAACAGTAAGCATAATAAGAATGAAACAGGTTAAAGCTCATTAGCAGCAGGGAGCAGATGTAGGAAAACTCAGGCAGTTCCCCTACATTTCCCTCTCAGTGGGGACATTGCACCAAGCTGTGAGTTGGTTGTATAGCACAATGCTTGGCTGCTATTTCAGCAATTGCACCTCTGTTGCTTCAAGAGGAACACTAAGCATTCACTTTGATTTTTTGATGTTTCCTTGCAATAATAACATCTACAAGGACCCTGCAGAGTTAAAACAGAAAGTTAAGCACCAACTGCAGGCTAATCAGGAGACCACACACACATAGACACACAGACACACACACAGACACACACACACACACACACACGAAATATATATAATATTATTTTTATATACAAATAATTATAGATTGTAAATTAATTTAAAAAAAAAAACAATTATCTCCTTGAAATATAAAGACCCCAGACTGGACAAAACCAGTAACTGTTTCAATTAGACTTGCTAACTAAGCCGTGAAATATTTAACGTTCAGTAGGATGAATGTTACAGAACAGATAAAAGATTGCTGTGTAAGGGCCATAGCAACACTGATTATGATATAAACTAAAAGCAAATGGATTCTGTTATTGAATGATACAATTTCAAATTATTAGACTAGGACTTCATGCTTTGTGTAATTTTAAGATAGTGATGTGTTTGAAGAAATGCAGACATCACAACCAAAGTCAGGAACATAAAGAGGTACAATTAGCAACACTGTGTTGAAATTTCCCTAGACATTATAATACTTTCTTGAGACTAAAAGTACTCATTTTTGTATCAAAATACTGTCTGAAAGATTATCCTCTGCCTGTTTTACTTAGACTGGAATCCAGGATAGTTTGGGAGAGCCTTACTTGTTTTCAAAAATGAATAAATACTGCAAAAGCAACTTATGGGCATTGCCTACAAATTAGACTGCAGCACATATAAATGGAAAATTTGGTAAGTTTGTCTGCTGCTCCTTACAACTCAGTATGTGACTATCCAAGTTGATGGTTGATGTCTGTTGAGTATGTAGATTTAGGTTTTGCAATGGGTTTGTGCAGCCAAGTCTGATGGACAGGGCACATTTGGAAGGATGTGTTTTACAGCACTCCAGAAGGCTGAGGGAAAGAGAAAAGAAAACGTACAATTATGGGGAGCGTTTGGAGGTATGTTCTGAGTGTTCTAGGTTTCTAACAAAATTCAAAATTCTCCTCAGAAAAGTAATAGGATCAGCCTTCGAGTAGAGGCTAAACTGTTATATTAAAGTTCAAATGCCAAGGTCAAATGTATCCTTACATTAACAAATTGACATACAAAATGCTCACCTACATACTAAGTTCATTTGATTGCTCTGAATTGCGTGGTGCACAGTCCAATGTAAAAAGAGGCAAAATGGTTTTACAGTATCTCTAAAACAAGTACTGTGTGAACACTAAGATGTAATTGGGGCCCAGGACAAAACAGTTTAATCATATCTTTGGAAAATCGTGTCAAGTCTTCAGATGCAGTATCTGGCAGGTACCAGTGGGAGACTTAACAACAATAACCTGGGCCTGATATACCCTTGACTACATGCGGGGTGGAAAATCATGCTAAGGTGCTAGCATTTTGTATGCAGATACAATTCTGCACACAACTGTTCTTTCTTTGCTGATTCCTGTAGAGATCCTGTGTCAATTGGGATTTTTCCAATGGTTTTCTACTGGAAATAGGGAATATAAAGCTTCCAGTGACTCCCGCCTTTCAGTATAACTAGACATTGAATAAGAAGAGGATAACTGAGTTAAAATGAAGAACTATCTGAAGGTAAGCTGACAGGACGCATGGCTTCAACCGGACAGGAAACCAATGCATAACAAAGGATATGAAAAGTATGTTCTCTGGTATTCTACAGGTATGCAAAACTTCCAACATTCTCTGCTTTGTGAGTAATTCTACCCAGGCTATTGTCTTCTTAACTGAAAATCAAGACATGACAAGAAGAGAGGAGTAAGTTCAAAGTCCTTGAAAGCAGCCTGGCCACTGGAGTTGGAGAGATGCTCATCAAAATTCACTTCTACTGACTGACCAGGTACAGGACAGAAGCGACAGCAGAGTGCCAACCGAAGAAGAGGACAATGTTCTGAGGGCGATACTTTCAAACAGGAGAAGCCGAGAAATGCTTTGAATTTTTACTGAGGCATAGTCTAGATCAATCTGGAATTAACTATGGATGATGACTTCAGGTGAGAGACACAGCAGCCTGATATGTAGATATATGACAAAGAGTTGTTTGTTTGTTTTTTTTTTTCAGAAAAGAAGAAGGAGGATGAGGAAGAGAAGGAGAAAGAGGAGGAGGAGGCGGGAGGAGGAGGAGGAGGAGGAGGAGGAGGAGGAGGAGGAGGAGGAGGAGGAGGAG
>JADRCH010000088.1:2418939-2490896 GCA_019843965.1 Rhynchomys soricoides
CAGCAGCAGCAGCAGCAGCAGCAGCAGCAGCAGCAGCAGCAGCAGCACAATAATATACACTCTTGGCTGAATCCTGACAGAAGGTAGAGCTGAACACTGGAGTGAAATTTTCAGGTCATGGCTGCTACCAAATCAATGATAACTTTCAAAAAAAATTTGAACACACAAAGGAATAAGGAACCATAGGATCCTACAAATGCAGGGCTGGACAAAAGCATAAGCATTATCCATTCTATCCACTCATTTTTTTTTTATAAAAGGGAAACAGAACCCAGGAAGCTTTTGTTTGGCTCACCCATTAACAACGCTGCCTGTTTTAGTCTGTTTCTGCAGCTGGTTCTTACCAGGAAGCCTAGTAGGAACATATCTCAGAAGCATCAGCCACTTTTCAACAGTGGTGGGATCACTTAAATTAGGGGGGAAAAGCTGTCCAGATTCATTTCTATCATCCTAGAAAATCTGGTGGAATATACAAACCCTGAAAAACATGTTTAATACATGACCTGGACATTTTCTTTAAGTTGTATTTCAGAACTATGGTTCACTTCATAGTATGTTTCCCAGGCAATGAAAGGATTTCCTTCTGGTTTAAATTCTATCAAAAATTGCATTTAAATTCCTCCTTCTCTCAGCTTTCTCGCCATCTCCAGTCTGTGCTGATGTTTGATATTTCTGTTCTTGTGTTGGAACCACAAATGTAGCTTTATGCTTCCATTTCCCCCCATCTTTCTCACATCCAGTTGCTTCTGGGAGATAAATTGTCTAACTTAGAACAATCCACAGTAGTAGTCCATTGTATTTTTGCTTTTAAGACTTTGGACTTGTTCATGCTGTGATTCAGTGACTAAAAATGTTTGCCCTAAAGCCTGAGGATTGGAGTTCAAACCCCAGGATCCACACAGGAGAAGGAGAGAACTGACTTTGTCTGGTTAGCCCTTGACCTCCATTCACACACCATGACAAGTGAAGCAACACACAGACACACTCTAAATAATAAAACAAAGTTAAGATTGAGCAAGATACGATACTGTACATCATTAACCCTAGCACTCAGGGGGCTGACAAGGAACAGTAAGTATCAAGTATCTGAGGCCAGCCTGGGCTACATAGTCTATTAGAATTTTCTTTGCTTGATCATCTAATATGATATACCAAAAAAAAAAAATGGATTATTACTTTATCACTTCAGTGAAATTTGCCAAGTTATGTCAACTTCATGAGAAAAAAAATAAGGGTTAGTTCTTCACTAAATAAAGAAAATTTTATCAATGGTAGAAATCAAAGATGAATTGATAATATTTTTGATATGTTTACCTTCTGCAAAAGCCATTTAACAAGTTCTTATATACTAATTCAGCTTTCTGCTTTTTGTTTTCCAAAATTTGAGTACAAATTGATGTTTCCTTCTGGCATTTTCATACATATTTTCGGTTGTTACCTCTCCTGTTCTTTCTCATCTGTCAGCCCCCAGTCCCTGTTTGTACTCTACCCTTCCACCTTCAGCATCCTTCCCCTGTCTGCTTTCATGTTACATGGGTTTTCTTGGTCTCAACACTCTCCCTGCATTTTCTAGTATTTTATTTTTTCCTTTCACACTTTAATTAAAATGGTCATGGAAATTCTCATTTCTTAGAAAGGAATTCAATGTAGGGGAAAAATTAGAGGAAATGTATTCCACAAGACACTGTCATCACTTTTGTTCTGTATTTAATAGGCAAAGAAATAGCAGGGTTAAACAACTAACAGTCTGATTTTAGAAATGACACCTATGGAGTTAGCCAAGGACTTCTTAAATGTACCCACAGAATTTACTTCCCCCCATGAATGGGTGAAGAAGATATCAAAAAAAGTTAACCAATTAGTCAACACTCAACCAACAGATGGACTGACTGTCCCACCCACTTGTCTGGGACTATCAAAGGGGGCCAAGAGATCACAGGGAAGCACACTGTGAACATGATGAGCTCCCCAAGGGGAGAAGGAAACAAACAGAAGTGGTTTGTGGAAGCTTTCAGAAAATGCCTTGCCACAGTGCTCCCTTCACGCCCCTGTTTTGATGTGGAGTCTTCGTCGGGATTCTATTATCATTGACTTTTGCTCAGAGCATCCAATATGACAAGGTTGGAAGGAAGACTCTGATGCCAATCAAAGAGGAGCACAAGAAAACCTTGTTAAGAGTACTCATTTACTTCTTAACAGTGCCTTTCTGTATTCTTTTTAATGCTGCCCTCTAGGATTCATTTCTATTTCCTCCCAAAGTTCCATATTTTTATGAGAGTCTTCTTATTCATGTTGCCCAGAAACAAAGAGCCCGTGGCTTCCTGACATTGGTTCTTTTTAAGATGCGCTCTATTCCCCAGTTTTGAGCCAGAGTCAAAGGAAAAGATAATGTATGAGCACAGAGAGACCTGAAGCTTGATAGAGACTTTCCTGTGTTCCAAAGAAAGAGAGAGAATACCCCTTCCTCATTAAAAATAAAAGCCCAGAAGCCACTGGCTGACATTGGCCCCCTGGAAACCTAGGTTCCTTCAACTCATCAGAACACAACAGTCCTGTTGTGTATAATGGAAAAGAAAAAAAATCATGACAGAACTCATCATCTCTAACAGCAAACTATCTTGGTTATGAGTTTCTTCAGCTGTAGTAATGGTGTGCATTTTTTAAAATCAAATATGACAGTTGATTACATAATTGCCTACAGGATCACAAAATCCAATTTGTTTTAGATTCTGTTGAAATTAGCTAACCCCAGCACTCACTGGACTCTGAGCATTGTGTTCAGGCTTCTGTTTCCTCTGCCTCACATTAACCAATCTCACTGCTATAGGAACCACTATTGATACAATCATTTTACTCAAGAAGAAGTTGGTGTTTTGAAGGTTAAAGCCAAACAGTTGGGTAAACTGATAGCAATAGTGTCGAAGGTATGGAATACCCATCCAATCAAGTTCAAATTCAAGAACAGAGGTAAGGAGAGCTAAAGGACAGTGTAGGATGTCTGTTTGTGCCCATATAACTGCCTGGGATGCATGGATTCAGATTCTTAAAATGGCTTTTAAGCAGATCTAGCTGTAAGCTGGGATTTATGGGCAGTCCTCCATAGATTATGTAAGATAAGGATACCTAAAAGTATCCTACCAGTTGGTAAAAGTGCTCAGGCTGTGTTGTTTTCTGACTCATAATTCCCATGGAACAGCCATGTAAGGGTTTAGGCCTACTTTTCTAGACTTTGCTCTGACTGATTGGCTAATACCAGCAGGTCAGCCTATCATATAGTCTTCGGATGGTGAGGCCAGGAAGGAATTGAGAATCTTGATTTAAAAAGAATATTCCCCAGTTAGTAGAATAGGTTATTCAATCATAAAATAAGACAAAGTAGTAAAAGAAAACCTGGTATCAAAGAGCAAGCATGCTATTTAAGAGAAAGGAGTAAAAATGTTTTTCAAAATACTAGAGTATTTCACCATGTTAAATAGATTACAGAATAAAGAGTGATAGCAAGCAACAGATGTTGAGATGCCTAATCAACTTATATTTTTAAAAATATCTTAAGTGTTGGCAATTTGGCATTTTTGAATCATTATTAATCATTTTCAGTGATAAGAGAATCCTTGATAGAGAGTCTAATCTTAATAATAAAGGAATATACAGGTACAGGGACCCTAAGATTGACAGAAAATCTCTCTTTTTTTTCTATAGAGAGAGCAAAGAAAAGCAATAGAAGTCTTTCTTTGTTGAAAATTAAAGCCAGCAAACTATTTGCTGAAACTCTCTCTGTCTTCTGCCCACTTCCTGGTGCTATGGGAGAAAGTGGGAGGAGCAGCAGAGATACTGGAAGAATAATGACCAGAGGCTGAGAGAGCAATATTAGCAAAAACTGTCCAAACCTAGCTGAACTGTAATGTAAGACTCTGATTCTGAAATCCAACAATGGCTTACTTATAATGTACTTGGTTATACTAACAACATATACTAGAAAGGAATTTGCCAAAGTCTTTATGCCCTTCTCTATTTTTCTCATATCACCAATTAACTTCCTTAAGATAAAGATAGCACTGACACCGAGGTGTTTGAATTTGTAGCATGTTTAAAAATATTTGGGGCCAAGGGCTAGAGAGAGAGAGCTCGGTGGTTAAAAGCACTTGCTGTTCTTCCGCTGGGTCCAGACTTAGGTTTCAGTACTCATATTGGATGGTGGCTCGAAACCACCTATAACTCTAGCTACAGGAGGATTCAATGCCTCTGGCTTCCCTAAGGATACCTATGCCCCTTGGTGTGTGTATGTGTGTGTGTGTGTGTGTGTGTGTGTGTGTAGTTATGCAAACTATTAAAAATATTTTTAAAATATAATTAGAATTTTTGGTCAAAAGACATCCTACAAAAGACATTGAAGAACGAATGAAACAATAAAAGGAAAAGAGATCCAATTTTATCATCTTTCAAACATGGAGAGTGTCACATATGAATATAAGGTGTCTGGATCAAGTCTGCCCACTACTTTCTCCCCTTGAATGCTTCCCATATGCTCTCCTGCTTTTATTTCCCACCTTCATGTGCTCTTTTTGAAATTCAGTGGTACCAGAGTATGCATGATTGTTAGGCCATTCACTGGAACACGAGCAGCCTCCAACCAGGGGAAGCCTCCCTGAAGAAAGTTGACCCTTCCTTCCAGCATCCAGCAAGTGCCTTCGAGTTCAGTCTGGCTAATAACAAAGTAGTTCCAAGCAACATTAAGGCAAATTAGGATTTACTTGAATGTGTCCCATATTCAAACAGGTGCCTATCTCTTTAAATAAAACACCTCTTTGGAATTCCTGGATGACTTCTCCATTGTTTCCGGACTCAAATTTGAATAACCATGCCACCACCCTAATTATACCACAAATCCAGAGCCTCACTAGTGGGGCAGGTTGGCTTTTCATTTTTAAAGCCCAAACCAAGACCCTCTTCTGATTCTTGTAGTCAGAGGATGTCTAAAATCTAGGGGATGATTGGGCAGTAAGTCTGCTATCTTAAATGCAATTGGATGCAGTCCCAGACTCTGTATGTGGGAGGATCTTTCTATCTAGTATAGCAATGCATCATTTCAAAATTGGAACTAAGGGCTGAACATGAATTGCTGAACATCCAGGGGAAAAACAGCAGCCAGTGATGAAGGAGAGCAGTCATAAATAATACCAACATCTATTGTCACGTGGGGCTAAGCTACAACCTGTTAATCTTGTCATTTTGATCTATTGGTTTTGCTTATTATTTTCAAAAGGTCAATTATGTGGCTTTACATCTTGTAGTGGACATTACAGGGACTGTCAGCCTACTCTTTCTTCCCTTAAAGGCAAGACACTAAACCTAATGGAAGGCTACGGCTGGGGATTTGCATACTATAAAAGTGAACCACGATTGTCAGTTACTTCATAAAGTGTAACCAGAGCTTAAATAGATGCCAATGACTGTTATGCATTCATACCTGAAGAGTTGGAAATCGTGCTTCAGGATTTTTAGATATTTTAGAAAACTTTATTAATGTTTCTAATAAAGAACGCTATTCTGCAATTGTAGGATTTCACCCTCATAGAAGTTGTTTTTCTTAACTAGCCTTCCTGGGAGATATAGCCACATGTGCTCTGATGTAGGAAAAAATATGAAGATGTGAGGTGGTTTCTGGTTTCTCTTTCCTTTCAGTCTCCTCGCCTCCATTCAAGAACAGTGATTAAGTTTCTAGAAATAGCAGGGCTTCTCCTGAGCAGCCAGCTTGATTTTCTCCAATGAACATTGCCAACTCTGTCTCGGACTGTACTTTCCGTTTGCATAGACTACTAAAAATTCTTCTATGCAGAGCTGACAGGAGTAGAGGCCTCATATATATGTGGTATACATATTATCTTGGTTGACATCATTTTATTGCAAGCTAACATACATTTAGTGATCATGCAATATGAACCAGGTACCGAGTATCCAATTTCATAACACAGAACTTTTTACATTATGCACTTTTTAATGCTATAAAATATGAATACTAGGTTCCTAATTTTTAAGGCTACAGATTGCAGCCACAGAGCCACATTTGTCCAAACTAGAGAATTAACTCACTTCACTTCTGGCAAGAAAGATGGTTTTCTATAAATTCCAATCACATCATATGGTTTGGTGCAAAATGAACTATCTATATGCATGAAACTAATTGCTTAATAGCCCCACTAACATATGCTTTCTGAAGAATGTACACACACACACACAACAAATGTAATTGCTGAAATCCTTTGCTCCAGAGTCTTAGCAGAAAGTTGTAAGTAAACCAAGAAGCTTGCATATGAAATCAGGCATTTATTCCACCCTGTGTATCAAGAGCATGATAGTACCATTCACCTCAGAGGGCTATGTGGCTATTCTATCTCTGAAATTTGCATGGACAAATATGAAGTGTTTTAAGCTTTTCCTAATTGAAACAAAGGTGTATTATAGGCTCAGAAATCTTTATCTGAATGATCATCACTGACAGAATCTGTCTCGATGAAAAGCTATGTATTGTGTCCCAGTTAAGTTTCTACTGATGAGATAGGCACTATGAGCAAAAGCAAGTGAGGGAAGGTTGTTTTCTTTTTCACTTTACAGCTAATTGTTCATTGTCCAGAGAATTCAGTTCAGAAATTCAATGCAGCAGCTGAAGCAGAGGCCTTGAAAGAATGCGGTTTATACACTTGTTCTTGGTTTGCTAAGCCTACTTTCCTTTGCAACCACTTGCCCAGTGGTGGCACCTCTTTCAATAGGCCAGGCTATCCCACATCAATTATTAGTTAAGAAAATGCCATTGAGACTTGTCTACAGGCAATCTGATGAGGGTCTCTTCTCAATCGAGGAACCTCTTCCCAAAGAATTCTAGCTTTTGTCAAATTGGCAACAACAGCAGGATACTTTAAACATGAATGTAGGTGATAACTCACAGTAAATCAACTCCACCTGGATGTGACTATGAAATAGAAGAGTAACATTCTAGTTAGTTTATATACGTATAACTGACTATGCTTGTGTATGTGTGGTGGGTGGGTGCTGTACACACATGTGCATGTGTGCATGCCTATATGCATGCGTATTTGTATGTGTGCCTATGTGTATGTGTGCCTGTGTGCGTGCATAAAGCCTAGAGGTAGATGTTGTGTCCAGCTCTTTCATTCTTTGCCTTATTTCTTAGAGTTAAAATCT
This sequence comes from Rhynchomys soricoides, assembly GCA_019843965.1. Lineage (NCBI taxonomy): Eukaryota > Metazoa > Chordata > Mammalia > Rodentia > Muridae > Rhynchomys > Rhynchomys soricoides. The sequence goes on from JADRCH010000088.1 coordinate 2,426,140, forward strand.
CTTACAGAACCTGGAGTAAGGCTGATACCAGTATCCTCCACCCTGAGCAATCCTTCTGTCTCTGTGCTCACAATGCTGGGGTTACAGATGCACGAGTGACTAAGTCCAACATTTCATGTGGTTCTTAGGATCCAAACTCAGGTCTTTATTCATGTACAAAAAGAATTCTTATATATTTCCATTTCTCTAGGCTGCTAGAATATTCTTAAGTACAGAACTAATTTTAAACATACTTGGTCTCCTTCCTAACTCAGTGATGTATCAGCATTTTTGAATGCTTTTCTTTTAAAACTTTCTGCCTAGGTGACTCGACTGAGTATCTGAAGTATCTCACATATAGTAAGATTACATATCTCAGTTGTAGAATAACAATTTTCTTCCAGTTCAAAAGGAAAGTAATGTGTCCTGTATCGTGGAGGAAAGGAACCCTTAATCATTTCTCTATTCTAGTTAAGTACCTTGCATAGCTCTACAGAATTAATTAGAATTCAACAAATGGCACTTGGTTGAATAAATAAATGAATGAAACAATCAAAGACTGTCAGGAATAGATAATATTTAGTCCATTCTTTTTTTCTTTTTTATTAAATATATTATTTATTTACATTTCAAATGTTGTCTCCCTTACCAGTCTCACCTCTGCAACCCCCCAAACCTCCTCTTCTTTGCCTATAAGAGGGTGCTCCACAACCCACCCACCTACTCCTAGCTCACCCCTCCAGCATCTGCCTTCTCTGGGGCATTGAGCCTTCACAGGACCAAGCTCCTCCTCTTCCATTGATGCCAGACACAGCAGTCCTCTGCTACATATATAGCAGGAGCCATGGATCCACCCATGTAAACTCTTTTGTTGGTGGTTTAGTCCCTGGGAGCTCTGTGGGGTCCAGTTAGTTGATATTGCTGTTCTTCCTATGGGGTTGCAATCTCCTTCAGCTCTTTCAGTCTTTCGCCTAACTCTTCCATCGGGGTCCCTGGTCTCAGACCAATGGTTGGCTGTAAGTATCTCCATCTGTCTTTATCAGGTGCTGGCAGAGTCTCTCAGAGAACAGCCATACTAGGCTCCTGTTTGCAAGCACTTCTTGGCATCAGCAATAGTGTAAGGGTTTGGTGTCTGTAGAAGGGATGGATCCCAAGGTAGGGCAGTCTCTGGATGGTCTTTCCTTCAGGCTCTGCTCCATATTTTTTGTCTCTGTGTTTCCTTTAGACAGGAAAAATTCTGGGTTAAAAATTTTGAGATGGTTGGGTGGCTCCATCCCTCCACTGGGGGCCATGTCTATCTACTGGTGGTTGTCTCTTCAGGTTCTATCTCCCCGCTATTGGGTTCTGGGAGCCTCTTGCATCCCTGGCATCTGGGACTTTCTAGTGGTTCCCCCTCCCTTCTTACCCATCCCTAACTGCTACTTCTTTCTATTTATACTCCTGGCCCTCTGGACTCCTCTCCTGTTTCTTCTGATGCCTGGTCTTGCCTCTCTCTTTTTCCCTCTTCCTCCCCTCTTGCACTCAGTTCCTTCCCTCCCTCTGCCTCCTGTGATTATTTTGTTTCCCCTTCTAAGTGGGATTGAAGCATCCACACTTTGGCCTTCCTTCTTGTTAAGCTTCACATGGTCTGTGAGTTTTATCGTGGGTATTCTGAGCTTTTTTAAATATCCACTTATCAGTAAGGACATATCATGCATGTCCTTTGGGGTCTAAGTTACCTCACTCAGGATGATATATTATAGTTCCATCCATTTGCTTACAAAATTCAAGGAGTCATTCTTTTTAATAGCTGAGTAGTATTCCATTGTGTAAATGTACTACATTTTCTGTATCCATTCTTCCCTTGAGGGTCATCTGGGTTGTTTCCAGTTTCTGGCTATTATAAATAAGGCTGTTATGAACATATTGGAGCACATATTCTTGTTATATGTTGTAGCATCTTTTGGGTATATGCTCAGGAGTGGTATAACTGGGTCCTTAGGCAATACTATTTCCAATTTTCTGAGGAAGAACCAGATTGATTTCCAAAGTGGTTGTAACAGCTTGCAATCTCACCAGTAATGTAGGAGTGTTTCTCTTTTTCTAAATCCTCACCAGCATCTGCTGTCCTCTGAGTTTTTGATCTTAGCCATTCTGACAGGTATGAGGTGAAATCTCAGGGTCATTTTGATTTGTATTTCCCTAATAACTAAGTATGTTGAACATTTCTTTAGGTGCTTCTTGGCCATTCAAGATTCCTTAGTTGAGAATTCTTTGTTTAGCTCTGTACCCCATTTTTAATTGGGTTATTTGGTTTTCTGGAGTCTAACTTCTTGAATTCTTTGTATAGTTTGAATATCAGTCTTCTATTAGATATAGAGGTGGTAATGCTATTTTCCCAATCTGTTGGTTGCCGTTTTGTCTTATTGATAGTGTCCTTTACCTTACAGAAGCTGTTTAGTTTCATGAGGTCCCATTTGTCAATTGTTGATCAGAACATAAGCCGTTGGTGTTCTGTTCAGGGAAATTTCTCTTGTGCCCATGTGCTCGAGGCTCTTTTCCATTTTCTCTTCTATTACATTCAGCCTATCTGGTTTTATGTGGAGGTTCTTGATGCACATGGACTTGAGCTTTGTACAAGGAAATAAAAATTGATCAATTTGCATCCTACATGCAGACTGCCAGGTAGACCAGCACCATTTGTTAATAATGCTTTCTTTTTCTACTGTAAGGCTTGGCTTCTTTGTCAACGATCAAGTGTCCATTGGTGTGTGGTTTTATTTCTGGGTCTTCAATTCTATTCCATTGATCTATCTACCTGTCTGTCTCTGTACCAATACCATGCAGTTTTTAATCACTATTGCTCTGTACTACAGCTTGAGGTCAGAGAGGCTGATTCCCCCAAAAGCCCTTTTATTGTTTAGAATTGTTTTTGCTATCCTGTTTCTTTTTTTGTTATTCCACATGAAATTGAGAATTGCTCTTTCTATCTCTGTGAAGAATTGAGTTGGAATTTACATTGGAATTGCATTGAATCTGTTGATTGTTTTTGATAAGATGGCCATTTTTACTATGTTAATCCTACTGATATATGAGCACAGGAGATCTTTCTATCTTCTGAGGTCTTCAATTCCTTTCTTCAAAGACTTGAAGTTCTTGTCATACAGATCTTTCACTTGCTTGGTTAGAGTTACACCAAATAATTTATATTATTTGTGACTATTGTGAAGGGTGTTGTTTCCCTGATTTCTTTCTAAGCCCATTTATCCTTCGTGTGGAGGAAGCCTGCTGATTTGTATGAGTTAATTTTATATCCAGGCATTTTGCTAAAGTTGTTTATCAGGTGTAAGAGTTCTCTGATAGAATTTTGGAGTCACTTATGTATACTATTGTACCATCTGCAAATAGTGATACCTTGACTTCTTCCTTTCCAATTTGTATCGCTTTGGGCTTTTTCTTCCTAATTTCTCTAGCTAGAACTTCAAGTATTATGTTGAATAAATGGGGAGAGATTGGACAGCCTTGTCTTGTACCTGATTTTAGTGGTATTGACTCAAGTTTCTCTCCATTTAATTTGATGTTTGTTGTATATTGCTTTTATTATGTTTAGGCATGTGGTTTGAATTCTTGATCTTTATAAGATTTTTAACATGAAGTGTGTTGTATTTTGTAAAAGACCTTTTTCAGGATCTAATGAGATGATCATGTAATTTTTTGCTTTGAGTTTATTTATACAATGGATTACATTGCTGGATTTCCATATAATGAATCCCTACATCCCAGGGATGCAGCCTACTTGATCATGGTGGATGATGGATTTGATGTGTTCTTGGATTCAGTTTGCTAGAATTTTATTGAGTATTTCTGCATGGATATTCATAAATGAATTTGGTCTGAGGTTCTTTTTATTTATTGGGTCTTTGTGTGGTTTAGGTAACAGCATAACTGTGGCTTTATAGAATGAATTAGGTAGTATTCTGTTTCTATTTTGTGGAATAGTTTAAGAAGTATTGTTATTAGGTCTTCTTTTCAGGTGTGAGAGAATTCTGCACTAAAATCACCTGGCCCTGGGATTTTTCTGGTTGAGAGACTTTTAATGACTGCTTCTACTTCCTTGGGGGTTATGGGACTATTTAGATAGTTTATCTGGACCTGATTTAACTTTAGTACCTGGCATCTGTCTAGAAAATCATCCATTTAATCTAGATTTTCCAGTTTTGTTGAGCATAGGCTTTTGTAGTAGGATCTGATGATTTTTTAAAGTTCCTTGGTTTCTGTTGTTATGTCTCCCTTTTCATTTCTGATTTTGTTAATTTGTATACAGTCTCTGTGCCATTTAGTTAGTTTGGCTAGGGATTTACCTATCTTGTTGATTTTTTTCAAAGAACCAGCTCTTAGTTTTGTTGATTCTTTATATAGTTGTCTTTGTTTCTAAGTGGCTGTTTTCAAACCTGGGTTTGGTTATTGTCTGCCATCTACTCCTCTTGGGTGTGTTTGCCTCTGTTTGTTCTAGAGATTTCAGATGTACTGTTAAGTTGCTAGTGTAGGATCTCTCCAATTTCTTTATTAAGGTACTCAGTGCTATAAATTTTCCTCTTAGCACTGCTTTCATTGGGTCCCATAAGTTTGGGTATGATATGCCTTCATTTTCATTAAATTCCTGAAAGCCTCTAATTTCTTTCTTTTAATTTTTATTTTCATATTTTATTTACATTTCAAATGTTTCCCCCTTTCCAGATCTTTCCTTTGGAACCTCCCCATTCCCTTCGCCCTCCCCCAGCCACTATGGGGATATTCTCCAACCCACCCACCCACCCACCCACTCTAATCTTCCCTCCTTGTCATTCTCCTATACTATGGGGCCAAACACTCTCAGGCCCAAGGGCCTCTCCTCCTCCTGAAGGATAACAAGACCCTCCTCTGCTGCATTTGTGGCCAGCACAATGGGTCCCTCCATGTGTATTCTTTGGTTGGTGGATCAGTCTCCAGGAGTATCGGGGATGGGGGGGGGTCAGGCCAGTTGACACAGTTGCTACCTCCCTGGGGCTGCACACTCCCTCAGCTCCTTCAGTCTTTTCTCCAAGTTCTCCATCTGGGACCTCACACTCAGCCTTACTGTTGCTCCAAAGTGACTCTTGGGTATTTCGAACTTTTGGGCTAATAACCACTTAACAGTGAGTACATACCATGTTCATTCATTTGTGACTGCATTACCTCGCTCAGGATGATATTTTCAAGATCCATCCATTTGTCTGCGAATTTCATGAAGTCATTGTTTTTAATAGCTGAGTAGTATTCCACTGTGTAAATTTACCACATTTTCTGTATCCATTCCTCTGTGAAGGGACATCTGGGTTGTTTCCAGCTTCTGGCTATTATAAATATGGCTGCTACGAACATAGTGGAACATGTGTCTTTATTACATGTTGTGGCATCTTCTGGGTATATGCCCAGGAGTGGAATAGCTGGGTTCTCGGGTATTATTATGTTCATTTTTCTGAGGGTCTGCCAAACTGATTTCCAGAGAGGTTGTATCAACTTGCATTCCCACCAGCAATGGAGGAGTGTTCCTCTTTCTCCACATCTTCACCAACATCTGCTGTCACCTGAGTTTTTGATCTTAGACATTCTGACTGGTGTGAGGTGGAATCTCAAGGTTGTTTTGATTTGCATTTCTCTGATGACTAAGGATGTTGAACATTTCTTTAGGTGCTTCTCGGCCATTTGAGTTTCCTCAGTTGAGAATTCTCTGTTTAGCTCTGTTCCCCATTTTTTGATAGGGTTATTTGGATCTCTAGAGTCTAACTTCTTGAGTTCTTGTACACATTGGATATTAGCCCTATATCAGACATAGGATTGGTAAAGATCTTTACCCAATATGTAGGTTGCAGTTTTGCCCTATTTACAGTGTACTTTGCCTTACAGAAGCTTTGTAATTTTATGAGGTCCCATCTGTCAACTTTTTATCTTAGAGCACAAGCCACTGGTATCCTGTTCAAGAACATTTCCCCTGTGCCCAAGTGTTGGAGACTCTTCCCCACTTTCTCTTCTATTAGATTCAGTTTATCTGGTTTTATGTGAAGGTCCTTGATCCACTTGGACTTGAGTTTTGTACAAGGAGATAGGAATGGATCAATTGGCAATCTTCTACATGTAGACCGCTAGTTGAACCAGCACCATTTGTTGAAGATGTTGTCTTTTTTCCACTGTATGGTTTTAGTTCCTTTGTCGAAGATCAAGTGACCATAAGTGTGTGGGTTCATTTCTGGGTCTTCAATTCTATTCCATTGATCTACCTGCCTGTCACTGTACCAATACCTTGCAGTTTTTATCACTACTGCTCTGTAGTACAGATTAAAGTCAGGGAGGCTCATTCCCCCAGAAGACATTTTATTGTTGAAGATAGTTTTTGCTACCCTGGTTTTTTGTTATTCCATATGAATTTGAGAATTGCTCTTTCTAGGTCTATGAAGAATTGAGCTGGGATTTTGATGAGGATAGCATTGAATCTGTATATTGCTTTTGGCAGGATGGCCATTTTAACTATGTTAATCCTGCCGATCCATGAGCATGAAAAATCTTTCCATCTTCTGAGGTTTTCTTCGATTTCTTTATTCAGAGACTTGAAGTTCTTGTCTTACAGATCTTTCACTTGTTTGGTTAGAGTCACACCAAGATACTTCATATTGTTTGTGACAATTGTGAAAAGTGTTGTTTCCCTGATTTCTTTCTCAGCCTGTTTATCCTTCCAGTATATGAAGGCTACATATTTGATTGAGTTAATTTTGTATCCAGCCATTTTGCTGAAGTTCTTTATCAGCTGTAGCAGATCTCTGGTGGAGTTTTTCGGGTCACTTAAGTATACCATCATATCATCTGCAAATAGTGATATTTTGATTTCTTCCTTTCCAATTTGTATCCCTTTGATCTCCTTTTGTTGTCTGATTGCTCTAGCTAGAACTTCAAGTACTATGTTGAATAGATAGGGAGAGAGAGGGCAGCCTTGTCTAGTCCCTGATTTTAGTGGGATTGCTTCAAGTTTCTCTCCATTTAGTTTGATGTTGGCCACTGGTTTGCTGTATATTGCTTTTACTAAGTTTAGGTATGCTCCTTGAATTCCTGCTCTTTCCAAGACTTTTATCTTGAAGGGATGTTGAATTTTGTCAAATGCTTTTTCAGCATCTAACGAAATGACCATGTGGTTTTTTTCTTTGAGTTTGTTTATGTAGTGGATTACATTGATGGATTCCTGGGTATTGAACCATCCCTGCATCCCTTGGATGAAGTCTACTTGATCATGGTGAATGATTGTTGTGATGTGTTCTTGGATTCAGTTTGCAAGAATTTTATTGAGTATTTTTGCATCGATATTCATAAGGGAAATTAATCTGAAGTTTTCTTTTATTGTTGGGTCATTGTGGGGCTTTGGCATCAGTGTAACTGTGGCCTCATAGAATGAATAGGGTAGTATTCCTTCCGTTTCTATTTTGTGGAATAGACTGAAGAGTATTGGTATTAGGTCTTCTTTGAAGGTCTGATAGAATTCTGCACTGAACCCATCTGGTCCTGGGCTTTTTTGGTTGGGAGACTTTTAATGACTGCTTCTATTTCTTTCGGTGTTATGGGACTGTTTAGATGGTTTATCTGATCCTGATTTAACTTCGGTAATTGCTATCTGTCTAGAAACTTTACCATTTCCTCCAGATTTTCCAATTTTGTTTCATATAGGCTTTTGTTGTAGGATCTGATTATTTTTTTTAATTTCCTCAGAGTCTGTTGTTATATCTCCGTTTTCATTTCTAATTTTGTTAATTTGGATACTGTCTCTGTGCCCTCTGGTTAGTCTGGCTAAGGGTTTATCTATCTTGTTGATTTTCTCAAAGAACCAGCTCTTGGTTTTGTTGATTCTTTGTATAGTTCTTTTAGTTTCCACTTGGTTGATTTCAGCCCTTAATTTGATTATTTCCTGCCTTCTACTCCTCTTGGGTGTATTAGCTTCTTTTTGTTGTAGAACTTTCAGATGTGCTGTTAAGCTGTTAGTGTATGCTTTCTCCAGTGTCTTTTTGGAGGCATTCAGAGCTATGAGTTTTCCTCTTAACACTGTTTTCATTGTGTCCCATAGGTTTGGGTAACTTGTACTTTCATTTTCATTAAATTCTAGGAAGTCTTTAATTTCCTTCTTTATTTCTTCCTTGACCAAGTTATCATTGAGCAGATCATTGTTCAGTTTCCATGTGTATGTGGGCTTCCTGTTGTTGCCATTGAAGACCAACCTTAATCTGTACTGATCTGATAGGAGGCATGGGATTAATTCAATCTTCTTATATATCCATTGAGGTTTGTTTTGTGACCAATAGTATGATCAGTTTTGGAGAAGGTACCATGAAGTGCTGAGAAGAAGGTGTATTCTTTTGATGCAGGATAAAATGGTCTATAGATATCTGTTAAACCCATTTGGTTCATAGCATCTGTTAGTTTCACTGTGTCTCTGTTTAGTTTATGTTTCCAAGATCTGTCCATTGTTGATAGTGGGGTGTTGAATTCTCCCACTATTATTGTGTGAGGTGCAGTATGTGCTTTGAGCTTTAGTAGAGTTTCTTTTATGAAAGTGGGAGCTCTTGCATTCGGGGTATAGATGTTCAGAATTGAGAGTTCTTCTTGGTAGATTTTTCCTTTAATGAGTATGAAGTGTCCTTCCTCATCCTTTTTGATGACTTTTGGTTGAAAGTCAATTTTATCTGATATTAGAATGGCTACTCCAGCCTGTTTCTTGGGGCCATTTGCCTGGAAAATTGTTTTCCAGCCCTTTACTCTGAGGTAATGTTTGTCTTTAACAGAGAGGTGCATTTCCTGGATGCAGCAAAATGCTGGGTCCTGTTTATGGATCCAGTCTGTCAGTCTTTGTCTTTTTATTGGGGAGCTGAGACCATTGATGTTAAGAGATATTAAAGAATAGTGATTGTTATTTCCTGTTATTTTTGATGTTGTTTATATTGTTTGTGTGGCTATCGTCTTTTGAGTTTGTTGAAAGATTACTTTCTTACTTTTTCTTGAGTGTAGTTTCCCTCCTTGAGTTGGTGTTTTCCATGTATTATTCTTTGTAGGGCTGGGTTTGTGGAAACATACTGTGCAAATTTGGATTTGTCGTAGAATATTTTGGTTTCACCATCTATGATTATTGAGACTTTTGCTGGGTATAGCAGCCTGGACTGGCATTTGTGTTCTTTTAGAGTCTGTATGAGATCTGCCCAGGATCTAGCTTTCATAGTCTCTGGTGAAAAGTCTGGTGTAATTCTGATAGGTCTGCCTTTATATGTTACTTGCCTGTTTTCCCTTACTGCTTTTAATATTCTTTCCTTGTTTTGTGTATTGACTATAATGTGACGAGAGGAATTTCTTTTCTGGTCCAGTCTATTTGGCGTTCTGTAGGCTTCTTGTATATTTATGTTCATGTCTTTCTTTAGGTTAGGGAAGTTTTCTTCTATAATTTTGTTGAAGATATTTACTGGTCCTTTAAGTTGGGAGTCTTCACTCTCTTCTATACCTATTATCCTCAGGTTCTGTCTTCTCATTGCATCCTGGATATCTTGCATGTTTTGGGTTAGGAGCTTTTTGGATTTTGTGTGTTCTTTGACTTTTGTGTGCGTGTTTTCTATGGTATCTTCTGCACCTGAGATTCTCTCTTCCATCTCTTGTATTCTGTTGGTGATGCTTGCATCTATGACTCCTGATTTCTTTCCTATGTTCTCTAACTCCAGGGTTGTCTCCCTTTGTGATTTCTTTATTGTTTCTATTTCTGTTTTTATTTCCTGAATGGTTTTGTTCATTTGTTTGATTGTGTTTTCCTGTAATTCTTCAAGGGATTTTTGTATGTCCTCTTTAAGGGCTTCCGGTTGTTTACCTGTGTTCTCTTGTATTTCTTTAAGGGAGTTATTTATTTCCTTTGTAAAATCTTCTATCATCCTCTTGATAAGTGATTTTAAGTCTGAGTCTTCCTTTTCTGGTGTGTTGGGGTATCCAGGGCTGGCTGTGGTGGGAGAGCTGGGTTCTGATGAAGCCAAGTAGTCTTGGTTTCTGTTCCTTGTGTTCTTGCCCTTGCCTTTCTCCATCTGGTTATCTCTGGTATTAGCTGATCTTTCTCTCTCTGACTGTGGCTTGTCTTTCCTTCAAGCCCAGATGTCAATATTCCTGGATGACCAGTTCTCTCTCCCGGTTGTTCTTCAGACCCTGCATCTGGAGCCCTCCTTCAGTGGGTTCTTCCACACAAGTGGGTGGGTAGCTTTCTCCCTGCGCTGTTTGTCTATGGAGGCCTGGTGGCCCAGGCAGGGGTCTCTGGCCACAGGTGGAAGCAGGCAGACTCTTACCTCTCGACTTTTCCTCAGTCCCTGCGTCTGGAGTCCTCCTTCCACTGGCTCCTTTCTTTATTTCTTTCTGACCAATTTGTTCAGTTTCCATGAGTGTGTGAGCTTTCTGTTATTTTTGATGTTATTGAAGGCCAGCCTTAGTCTGTGATGATCTGATATAATGGATGGGATTATTTCAATCTTCTTGTATCTGTTCAGGTTTGTTTTGTATCCCATTATGGTCAGGTTAAGAGAAGGTGCTATGAGATGCTGAGAAGAAGGTATATTCTTTTGTTTTATGGTGAAATGTTCTATAGTTACCTGGTAAATCTATTTGGTTCATAACATCTATTAGTTTTACAATTTCACAGTGTCTCTGTTTAGTTTCTGTTTCCATGATCTATCCCTTGGCTAGAGTGGGGTGTTTGGGTCTTCCACTATTACTGTGAGAGGTTCAATGAGTGTTTTGAGCTTCAGCAACATTAACAAATGTGATGTACTTGCATTTGATTCATATAAGTTCAAAGTTGAGAGTTCTTCGTGGATTTTTTTCTATGATGAGGATGAAGTGTTCTTACCCATCTCTTTTGATAACCTTTGGTTGAAAGTATTTTATTGGCTATAAAAATGGCTATTCAAGCTTATTTCTTGGGACCATTCGCGTAAAATTTTTTGTAGTCTTCTAGTCTGAGGTAGTGTTTGTCTTTTTCACTGAGGTGTGTTTCCTGCATGCAGGAAAATGCTGGGTCCTATTTATGTATCCAGTCTGTTCTCCTATTTCTTTTTATTGGGGAATTGAGTCCAATGATGTTAAAAGATATTAGAGATCAATGATAGTTGCTTCCCGTTATTTTTGTTGTTAGAAGAGGAATTATGTTTGTGTGGTTCTCTTCTTTTGGGTTGGTTGTAATGTTGGGTTTCTTGGGTTTCTTTGGGTGTAGTTTTCCTTCTTGTGTTAAAGCTTCCTTCCGTTATCCTCTGTAGAACTGGATTAGTGGAAGGATATTGTTTAAATTTGGCTTTGTCATGCAAAATATCTTGCAATATTGTAATGCAATATTTCTCCATCAATGATGATTGATAGTTTTGTGGGTATAGTAGCCTTGGCTGACATTTGTATTCTCTTAGCGACTGAATGACATCTGTCTAAGATATTCTGTCTTTTAGAGTCTAAGTTGAGAAGTCTGGTGTAATTCTTATAGGTCTGCCTTTATATGTTATGTGGCCTTTTCCTCTTACCACTTTTAATATTCTTTCTTTGTTTTTTGCATTTAGTGTTTTGATTACTGTGTGACAGGAGGAATTTCTTTTCTTGTCAAATCTATTTGGTGTGATATAGGCTTCTTGTATGCTTATGACCATCTCTTTCTTTTGGTTAGGGAAGTTCTCTTTTGTGATTTTGTTGAAGATGCATTCTGGACCTTTAAACTGGGAATCTTTACTCTCTTCTATTCCTATTATTCTTAGATTTGGTCTATTCATTGTGTCCTAAATTTCCTGGATGTTTTATGGTTAGAAATTTTTTGCACTTTGTATTTTCTTTAACTGTTGTGTTAACATCTTCTATGGTATCTTCTAAGCCTGAGATTCTCTCTTCTATCTCTTGTATTCTGTTGTTGATTCTTGCATCTGTAACTCCTGATCTCTTTCCTAGGTTTTCTATCTCTAAGGTTGCCTCCTTTTGTGATTTCTTTACTGTTTCTATTTCCCTTTTAAAATCCATTTAATTCAGTTTTTCTTCAATTCCTTCACCTGTTTGATTGTGTTTTCCTGTTTTTCTTTAAGGGATTTACATATTTCCTCTTTAGGAGTTTCTACCTGTTTACCTGTGTTCTCCTGTATTTCTTTCTTTAAGTGAGTTATTATGTCCTCCTTAAGATCCTCTATCCTCTTGAGATGGGATTTTAGGTCAGAATCTTGCTTTTCATTTGTGTTAGGTTATATGCATAGAATTGGCTGCAACTGTTCTGTGACATTTTAAATATCTGATTGTAGAATATATCCCATGTTGAATATGTCATATTCCTTTCTTTCAGTATTTAAAAACCATGTTTTACCACACAAAATGTATCATTGTACCACTTATTAACTTGTTCTTTTGCTTGTTTGTAGTAGTCTTGGGATCAACTCAAAGTTTTACACACACTAAGTAAGCTACATTTGATTGTCCTGAACATTGCCATTTTTGAAGAGAACTTTATGTTCTTAAAATAATCACACTAGGATTTTGACTGATGTGCTACAATTATGCCTAATTGTTAAAATTATACATTAACTGCCATCTTATAATTTTTCTTTCAGAAGAGTTGTTTCCAGCAAGTATTTATCTTTTTATATATCACTTAGAAAAGTTTAAAACATCCTGCTAGGTAAAGGTTTCATACAATTCATACTTGGCATATTAATAATGATTTCAAAATTGGGACTCTTACTACAAATTTATTTTTCTATCACTAAATCAAGATGTTGTTTAGGAATGTAAGATTTAAAATATATATGTTGTACCTCCACATAAAACCAGATACACTGAATCTAGTAGAAGAGAAAGTGGGGAGAAGTCCTGAACACATGGGCACACGGGAAAAGTTCTTGAACCAACGGCTTGTACTCTAAGATCAAGAATCTACAGATGGGACCTCATAAAATTACAAAGCTTCTGTAAGGCAAAGTAGACTCTAAATAGGGCAAAATGGCAACCTACAGATTGGGAAAAGATCTTTACCAATCCTACGTCTGATAGAGTGCTAATATCCAATGTATAAAAGAATTCAAGAAGCTAGACTCCAGAGATCCAAATAACCCTATCAAAAAATGGGGAACAGAGCTAAACAGAGAATTCTCAACTGAGGAAACTCAAATGGCCGAGAAGCATCTAAAGAAATGTTCAACATCCTTAGTCATCAGGGAAATGCAAATCAAAACAACCCTGAGATTTCACCTCACACCAGTCAGAATGGCTAAGATCAAAACTCAGATGACAGCAGATGTTGGCGAGGATGTGGCGAAAGAGGAACACTCTTCTATTGCTGGTGGGAATGCAAGTTGATACAACCTCTCTGGAAATCAGTTTGGTGGACCCTCAGAAAAATGAACATAATACTACCTGAGGACCCAGCTATTCCACTCCTGGGAATATACCCAGAATATGCTCCAACATGTAATAAAGACATATGTTCCACTATGTTCATAGCAGCCATATTTATAATAGCCAGAAGCTGGAAACAACCCAGATGTCCCTTCACAGAGGAATGGATACAGAAAATGTGGTACATTTACACAATGGAATACTACTCAGCTATTAAAAACAATGACTTCATGAAATTCGCAGACAAATGGATGGATCTTGAAAATATCATCCCTAGCAAGGTAATGCAGTCACAAATGAATGAACATGGTATATACTCACGGTTAAGTGGTTATTAGCCCAAAAGTTTGAAATACCCAAGAGTCACTTCACAGCAACAGTAGAGCAGAATGTGAGGTCCCAGATGGAGGACTTGGGGAAGGGACTGAAGGAGCTGAGGGAGTTTGCATCCCCAGAAAGGCAGCAACAGTGGCAACTGGCCTGACCCCCCCGATACTCCTGGAGACTGATCCACCAACCAAAGAATACACGTGGAGTGACCCATGGTGCTGGCTACTTATGCAGCAGAGGAGAGTCTTGTGAGACATCAGGGGGAGGAGAGACCTTTGGGCCTGAGGGTATTAGATCCCCCAGTATAGGAGAATGCCAAGGAGGGAAGACGAGTGTGGGTGGGTGGGTGGGGGAATACCTCCATAGAGGCAGGGGAGGGGAGAGGGATTGGGGAGGTTCCAAAGGGGAGATCTGGAAAGGGGAAAACATTTGAAATATAAATAAAGTTTTATGTGTGTATATATATATATATATATATATGTGTGTGTGTGTGTGTGTGTGTGTGTGTGTGTGTGTGTTATGTGTGTTTGTGTGTGTGTGTGTTGTATCCTGCCGAGTTAATTTTTCTTTAGCTGAAGTGATTGTTTTGTTGTTATTGTTGCCAATTTTCTTTTGTATTGGAAGGTACTCATCACAGATACACATGTTTTTAATAGACAAGACAGAAATAGTTTCAGAATTCTATGATATGAGCCAATATTCATGATTTCATTTTACTATCTTTTTCTGAAAGTAAGAGGGTATACCCTAGAAATGTTAAGGTACACTTGACCTGGATATTATCACATGACTTTCACTATCTCATATAAATGAGAACTTTCTCTTATTGGTAATACACCTTTTATAAGTTCAGTACCTTATTGAATTGGTGAAGAGTTTTTGAAAACCTTAAATACTTGTTAGGTACTCTTGCTTTGTTCCAGATACTGCTTCAGCCATTACATGTAGTGGCTGCTTGTGACTAAGAAGAAAAGCCTTCACAAAGAATAGTGGCTTAGACATTTGTCCACATGGTTGGGAATATCAAGGAATAAGCGATCCAACAAATGTCCCATGTAGCTACTGGGAATTTTCTCAACAAAAGGTATCCCTTTCCTTCATAATTCTCAGGGTAAAGAACTCTTCCATTTCTCTTAAAGCACTTGCTGAATTTATTGGGCTATTTTAACAAACCTTTCATGCTAGAATATGTTCAACATAAATATATTTCCACTTAGGGCAGAAACCTATTAGAAAATGTATTATTTTAGCCTGTTACATTGAGCCAACTTATAGTCTACTGAGGCAATGTAACCTAGCCCGAAGCAATCACTGGGTATGTTTTAGCTATAAAATACCTTCTGAATATCGTTTAGAACCCAAAGACTTTTACTGGTGTTTTTTTTTTTAAAAAAACAGAGTCTCTTAGATAGGTGATGTCATCCAATCTGTCACAATTTTAATTGGGTTTTGAGTTTCTGGTCACTCAGCAAAAAGCCAGAATTCACAAACAGACTATTACAGATTTGCTATTATTTATTATTATAATTTATTATTATTATTATTAAATTTTAAACACTAGAGAGACAGAGAGAGAGAGAGAGAGAGAGAGAGAGAGAGAGAGAGAGAGAAAGAGAGAGAGAGAGTCACAAATAGCCAGCACACAACAAAATGATTTATCTCCTCTTGGCTCTAACAGAGTCAGTGTCCTGAGAGGAGAGTGGAGCTAATATACCTGAGAACTTCAGTGAGAAAATGGAAAAAATCAGTTACAGTTCTCAAATAAAACAGACTCCTTCAGGGGAAAAGGGAGTCTGGAAAAACCTCTTGTATGGACACAGCTCTGCTAAGTGACTCTTTTCCATGTCTAATGGAAAAATATATAATGTCCCTCCTCTTTCCCCTATGATGATAAAAAAGAAAGCATTATATTTTTGTTTTTTTTTTTAATATACCCATCTCTGATATTCTTTAGATAAAGTCTGTTATGATCATCTTATGCATTTCGAATATATAATTATTTGATTCAGACGTCTTCCTATTTTCTAAAACTCATTTATTCTCTTTGTGTTCTTTTCTGCCAAAGAGTTCATTAGATTTACAAATAGAACAACAATATAGCATCCATAAACCAGGCAAGTTGATCTTTTAAAATCCCACTGTGGAACAATGTATAAAAAAGCAAATCATTTCTGAGCCTTTCCAGGGTGCCACTATTCTCCATTTGACCCATGTTAAATATTCTCATTACAATTACCTCAGATGAATACAAAAACTCAATTTAATCCTGACCCCGGGGAAATGAAGTCTACTGCTTGGGAATGGAAGGCTGTGTTACCCTCTCATTCGAATGCAATGCTGGTTCTTACTGTGAATCATAAGTGGACTGTACTCTAATAAGTCATTGTGCATTCAAAACAATATATAGCTATCAAATAAATGTCATAAACTTGATAATGCCAAAGAAGTAAACAGAAACCTATGTGTTTCAGCTTTTGCACTTATGAGTAAATTCTACACAACCCATGTTGATTTTTTTCAAAACTCTTAGTTTTCCATTTGAAATGTAATTGATTATATTAATTAATTAGTGAGAGATAAACCACCCTGAAATCTAGAGAATACCTTTTTGATAATGTGACAGCCTTTTTTTTTTTTTCTGTCAGCCTTCACTTTGTACCTTTAAAACTCTACCTTTGCATTAATTGCCATATTCTGGATCAGTCTTTTGCCTGGAAATCTAAAACTGTGTTTTTTTAAATGGAAGCCTGGTTTTAATTAACATTTCTTTGAGAAGGTATATCAATATTGCGTATTGAGTTTTTATTTATTTTCTCTTTCATTGTTTGGCAATCTTCGGAGCTCGAACACATAGTTGTTTGTTTTTTCTCCCTCTCCGACTGCACATTTGGCAAATACCAGTCTCTCTTGTACTCAACGGTTCTACCACTGACAGGCAAGTTTGGTTCTAGGACTATGGGCTTATGCTCTGCTTTAGGATGCCAAAGTTTATGTTTTCATTCACTGGCCTGACCAGTGGCTAGCATCTGATATTCAAAAATTCAGAAAAGTTTGGGACCTTTTTTTTCTGTTTAAATTCTGTGATAGTACTCCATTTCCAGGTCTCTGAAGCTGAGCCCTTGTGTTACATTTACACAGAATATACAGCTCTCCCCAGTGTGTCTCATTTCATGATTCAGTCCCTTCTAAGGTTTTTGTTTCATGATTCAGTCCCTTCTAAGGTTTTTGTTTCATTTTATTTCTCGTTTTGGATATAACTTACCTCTTCCCCATCCCAAAGATCCATAAATTCCTAAAAATAAGATAACACAAGGACTCAAATATTTTATTTCACTTAACAGTTAACTTGTCTCTCCAGAATTTTATACTGCCTCAACATTTTGGAGATAAACTAAAGGTATTAAAAGTATGTCTTAGGAATTTGATAAGATTTAAATAACATTGAATTTTCTTCTTGATGTTTTAAGAGTAGTGAAATATTGACCTTCTTCAGAATTCAGAGATTCTACAAGAGACATGAAGATCATGCAATGCATTTTTAAATTTATCCCAGAAGATTTGGGCTTCAATTAAATCGTACTTCTTTAGATAAGCATTTAAACACTATAAAATATATTTATTTAAGTTCTCTATGGGTGCTGCTGATTTCCCATAGTGTGAACATAGTTTTGAAACATTGCCAAACATTTGGGAGGGCATTGCATCGAGAATCCTAAGCCAGCAGCAACCCTTTCTCAGATGACTTCATTTCAAATCGGGAAAGATGAAACGCAATTAGAACCTGAACCATATCATTATGTCCTTACGTCCACAATTATATCGGAGCATAATTTTGGGAAGTCTACTGAGCGTAGAAAGTGAAGCAACAGGAAAATGTCAAGAGTCTGTTCTACTCCCCCCTCCCCCTTCTGTCTCCCACAGGAAGTGATAATGGGGAGAAGTGTCAGGAAATCTTCATTTCTTTCTCTTTTGGGATCCTATCCTCAATATGTTGCCTACTCCAAATACTGCTTTAGCTTTCAAACCCTGAAGACTAGAAGAATAGCTTGGCAGGAAATCAGAGAAATAAATGCTGTGCCTTTGAAAGGGAGTGCCCATCATGTAAAATAAAGCATAAACTAAACGTGATTAAGGCTGCAACTCACAAATTAACGTGATTAAATGAATACATAGCAACTGAATATACTGCCTAATTTGCCAATTCTTGGAAGTTAATATTAAAATTAAAATTCAGAAGTCAGAGTCCCTGTGATATCATCACACAATAAATATTTGGAATATTTCCACTTATCAATAATGCCATCTGTCCTATCCAATAGAAATGGACTGCAACCCATATGGCTTCCTTCCCCATTGATTACACTGATGAATGGGCCAGCAAAACCACTCATGAAGCCATCATATCATTTGACAGTGTCATCAAAGAGATATGGAGAAAGGAAAACACAAGATGATACTTAATTTGAAATTGTCAACTCAATATAGAAAACTTTTAACAAGCAACATTCTGATAGTAAAATGCTTGTTGAATAATATTGTGTCAGCCCTGGACCCCATTAACACTTTGAAGGAAAAATGCAGAAGGGAGAAATTTCTGGAAGGAGGACAATAGCTTATTAGGGTATGCTCTGCTTACAAATTATTTCAATAAGAATACACTCAATTATCATTTCAGGCACGTGTAATTAAATTAAAAGTACATTTCTTTGCTTTATATAAAATTATAAAATGCTCATTCAACTTTTGATATTAAATCAGTTTAAAAGAAAACGAGCTTCCTTATACCTAAAATGCAAGTTATAAATGTCAATGTGGCAAAATGGTATTTCCAAGTCAAATTTCTTATTAGCTATAAGCATTTTCTTAAGACAAAACAATAACATTATAGTAGTATTTCTACAGAAAATTATTGTTGAAAAGCACCCACATTGACATTAACTGGGCAGGAAACTAAATGCCACTTATTGGAATTCTAAAATTTCTTGTTTCATGTGGTACTTTGCAATACTCAGTTTTGAGATGGGTGTGGCTGACAGGCCTAAATTTTACCTGAACTTTTCAAGCTCTTAGATGACTGGCACTTTTTTGCCATGACCTTCACTGAGAATGCTCTATGAATAGTTTCCTTGGTGAAATTTGTTCTGAATTTGGATCAGCATCTGTGAATAAGTCAAAAGAAATGCACCATGAATAGCTATGTTTACTCTGTGCTAAAGCCTAAGTGTAGCTTAAATAATCTCATTTTTTATGTCATTTTACTTTCACTTACAGTTTAGAGTAGATACTGAATGAAGCCATCAGTGGATGTAGAACTGCAAATTAGCTCCAATTCAAATGTGTCAGCCACAGCAGAAGTAAATTTAAGAGAAGCACAAATCTAGGAACTATACTCCTCCCCCAACTCCAGTGGCTAAAGAAAGCAATGCCAGGAACCATGCAGAGAAAAGTGTCAGATATAGTGATAGTCACTAAAAAAAATGACAAGGTCCGTACGAGGAGAAGAGTCCATCTTCATACAAAGCTGCCAGCAAGTGCAACATCAGGAAAGCTCATTCACAAGAACCAGGGATCTCCAAGGATACTTCGCCAGCACAGCACCAGGCATCATGGCCCCATGTTCTAAAGAAGCACTAACCTCTGTCCTTACATGAACATACAAATTTTATAAGAAAGCTCAAGAGTTGATCCACAGATTTCTGTTGGTTATTAGGCCGAGGACAGATGACTTTCATTGTATTAGTATAATTTTCCTATGGGGTAGCACAGGACATTCTATTATTCCTTTTATGAGTAACTTCTTTTTAAAAAGTTTTCAAGCTAGTGTTTGTCTATCCAGTTCCTTCCATATCTTCTTTGGCATTATTGTGTCAAGTCCACCTAGAAAGTCTGCTTCTAATACAGGCAATTTAACTTTTAAAGAAAGTTGTAGAAAACAGCTTAGTTTGGAAACATTTCTGATCAGGAAACCAAGTCTGGTGGTGCAAGCCTGTAATCTTCGATCCCTAGGGAGGCTGGGACAGGAGGTTTGTTAGTTCACAGATTAACTGAGGTACAGAAAGAGCTCAAGGTCAGCATGAGTAAATTCCCTGACTCCTTTTCTTAAAAGTAAAAGGAAGAACATATGGGCTGGAGATGTGTTCAGTGGTAGAGAGGATCTGGGGTGGGTTCTCAGGACCTCTGAAAGAAATTCATGAACATGTCTCATTTTTTTTTTTGTTTCTTTGTTTCTTTCTTTCATTGTTTGTTTGGTTTGTCATTGTTCTCTTTTCTTTCTCTTTTTTCTTGAGACAGGGTCTCACTATATCTATCTATCTCTATCTCTCTATCATCTATCTATCTATCTATCTATCTATCTATCTATCTATCTATCTGTCCTGGAACTCACTCAGGTTGGCTTTGAACTCATCCACCTGCTTCTGCGTGCCCAGCACTAGGATTAAAGGTATGTGTCACTATGCTGGGAAAATCTTTCTATTTTGTAATGGCGCCTTTCTTCCATGAGATGTTTGAGCTCTGTCTCTTCTCTCTGTGTCTCTTTCACTCCTTCTCTAGCTCTTGCCTTCCTCTCCCACTCTTTCTTCTTTTCCTTCCCTCCCTCCCTTTCCCACCTTCTCCCACTCACCTCTATATCTCTTCTCCTCCCTCCCTCTCTCCCTCTTTCCTCCCCCTGTCACATTGAAATCTGTACTCAAACCTTTTCTTGCTGCATACGGTGGCTCACACCTGTCATCTCAGCACTTGGGCGAGGGGAGGCAATAAGAGAGCCACACATTTGAAGTGAACTTAAACCACACATTTAAAAAAAAAAAAAAGGATTTATGGGTTGTTTTTCTAACAGTTGAAAAATTTTACTATTCTGATGTTAATCTAAGTGGTTTTTTTCATTGATAATCTTTTTTAAACAAGTATTTCTTAAAATTTTATTTGTGTGCATTGGTGTTTTGCCTGCATATGTATTTGTGCACCGCACTGTAAGTTAACTGATATTTTTGAGCCACCATGTGAGCACTGGGAAATGGTCTCTGCTTTGCTGGAGTAGCAGTCACCATTTTTAATTGCTGAGCCATCTTTCTAACCCCATCCTGTTGTGGGTTGGTCTGGTGTTGCTATGCACTCAAATGCTTGATATAGACCCTCAAGATCTAGTTGCCCCTAAACAAACAAATTCCCAGTATACCAGTCTTTATTGTGTAAATTTTGCTCCCCAATTTAAAGTTATTGGTTACATAAAAGTAGCTACAGCCAATTACTAGGGAGAATATGGGTAGACAAGTGTTTGTTTATCTGTCTGGGGGTCATCGAGGGACCATCAGAAGAGGGAAAGAGGAGAAGAAAAGGAGAAGGAAGACAGAGGGAGGAGAAGGCCCACATGAGGCTGGATGGCTCATGAGCTCTTGGCCAGGAGAAATGGACCCTGAGGAGAGGTGAATTGAACCTGGGGAGCACACCTGGGAATTAGCAGTCTATCATATAGAAAAATAGATTAGGGGTAATTCGCTCAGTAATTGTGCTAGAACTGATTTTTAAAATTCCATTGGACTCTGTCTCGATTATTGAGGGGTTAGCCAGGTCATATTAATAACTAATAGAGTTATTAAATAACATTTAAAACTTACCATTTATATCTTCCCATTATCTTTTAAAACTGGTTACTGTTATATTTAGAAGTTAACAGATTTTTTTTCTTATTTATGCATAGTAGTCTTACTAAAATTGATTTTGATAATTTTTTATGGCTCATGGAACCATAATATAGTAATATCCAAATTAATTATTTTGTTAGCAATATACTTTTAAAATAAATTATTTATTTTTATTTTATTTGTATAAGTATCTTTCCTGTTTCTATGATAGTGTTTCATGTGTGTGCATTGTCTGTGGAGGCCATAGCAGGTGCTGGATCCCCTAAACCGAGTGACAAACAGTTATAGACCTTCAGGTGGCCTCTGGAACCACAACCCGGGTCAAGTACAGCAAGTGCTCTTAACCACTGAGCCATTTCTCCAGCCTCAATGATGTAACTCTTAACATCAATGACATATGTTCATTTTCTTGTTGGGGTATATTTGAATCATTACCTTACTTGATTCCTTCATTTTGTAAATCTTTTCACTTTCTGATAATCTAATAATATAAATAGTACAATTTAAATGCAATGCATTTAAACAACTAGCCTGAATGTTTGTGAAATAACTGAAAGTTTCTTCCTTACGTTTGTGTAAAACATGCTTACACACACACACACACACACACACACACACACACTCCCTATTGGATATTTTAGAGGATGTAAGGATATGGCCAATTTTGAAATGTCCTGGGATAAATAAAATTTGTAAATAAAAATTTTATAAATAATAATATTTTAACCCCCCACCCACACACAATGTCTCCTTAAACAGTACTTTCAAACATTTCCCAAGAACTCTGCACTGCTTCTAGAGAACTCTGAACTTAGTGTTTTGGAGAATTAAGATAAAGTTAGCAACGAGGATAACTTCCTAGTAAGCGATTTTCACTCATAATTGTACACAGCCACTTACAAGGCTGAGCATAACAGCTTAATCAAATGTATTATGCCAGATTTAGTTAAAATCCGTATGAAAAGTACAAGGAATAACTTGCTATTTTCTGAGGAAAACCTTTTTTTAAATTGTTCTTTTGTAGGTGAGAAATAAAATGCATACTCTCTCTCTCTCTCTCTCTCTCTCTCACACACACACACACACACAGTAGGTACCTTCTTATTTGTTAAGTTCTTCCATGCCTACAGAACAGTGGCAATGAACTTGCTGTTTTCTGTGTTCAAGGCTCATGGACCGTGTGGTAAATCTGGTACCTCTAAGCAATGCCTCTAGAATTGTCTGGGTAGGGCGTGAAGACTTGCAGCATCTGTTTGCATGCCACCATCCACACAGTGTGTGGACCTGTAGTTTAATGGGATGAGGGGCTGTGTGGCATTATGTTGCCAATGAGTTATTTCAAATATTTATTTGAAGTTGGAAATGATTTATACCGTATGTGGCAGAATTTTGGGTTCCTAAGGACATGTAGAGATTGCATTTTCCTGAAAATAATTACGCAGAACTTATGGGACCTTTGGACAAAACATTTGCTGCCTTTTTTTCGGTTGAGCCAATTGCTAAATGTTGCTCTAAAAAAAGAGTAAGGAGAGCAATACATTCGTACAAATCTTGATTCTCATAGAAAACTTTTGTGACAACATCGTGACTTTTTTTTTTTTTAAATCCTTAGGAGACATGTAAACATTTGAACTGTTCAGACATCCAATGCAGAGTGATGGACACTAAAATCTTTCCTTACCAGGGTGTTGAAATTCTTTAATAGTCACTCTGTTGAACCTTTATCACAACTGAAAATTCCTCAGTATTCAAGCAATGTGAAAAGAAATCTCAGTGCCTGGAAGACAAGGCATTCAAACCATGTGACAGTCCCATATGCAACTCCAAATCTGTCCTCATAACTGTCTGTGGGGCTCACAAAAGAGTCACACATGTAGCTATTGGAAGAATATCTTAGACAATTTGGCACGCAAGTTCTAAGATTAGCAGCCGGGGGGGGGGGGGGGGAGAAGAGAGGAACATAATAGATTAAGTGACACCCATCTACTATCTTCCTAGATTGTTTGGAATGTTAAAAATATTGTTTTGATCAATCTATATATACACTCTCAATTTTAAAAAGAAATTCAAAGCATGTTGTGGTTGATAGAACAAATGGTTTTAAAAAACACTATGAAATCTATGTCACTGAACAAGGGAGTCCAGCCAGCTCCCAAGTGGCATGTTAACATGATGGGAAGCAAAGCCAGGATGCTGTGAATCAAAGAGGCATGGGTCTATTTTTGCAGAGGCTTGTGTCTCCCCACCCTGTTTGCCAAGTCTATTTTTTTAGACACACTTAGCCTGTCAAAATAGGTAAGCATTTAAATGTTGTGGGAGTTGGCCACCCAACACTTGACCACTTCTTCTGTTTGTGAGGCCTTCAGTACTATATGCATCACCTATGTTAATTACTAAACAAGCAGAAGAGCTGGCCCTCTAGTTCACTTCCTCTATTCTTGAACAGATTGTTTGAGACATAATATGAATACTAATTAATGATAAAATATCTCTGAGTGCTTTGAAATAGGGACAGAAGAGCAGTTGTAGAAAAGAGGACAGACCGATCTTGTGTGACAGCACCCACACAGGTCATAAGAAGGGTCAGGACCCAGCTCAGAGGCGTGGGAGAAAAACTGGCAGAGTTTTGGCTCCATTTCAGTGGGAAGTTGTGGGTCACTTGCTTGTTTTATTGAGAGGATGGTGACATTCTTTCTAACCTTCTCCTGTGTTAAATTGAATGAGTTTAAAATTAAAGCTCTCTTCACATGCAAGTGGTGAGAAAAGCAGTCAGGATTTTGATAGGAGTCAGCTTAAAGATATGGAGGACAGAAACTCTGACAAATTTGGTTCAGAATTATGCCTTGTCCCTGTATCAAAACAGTTAGTTATAGCTGGTCTAATTTGATCAGATGCTATGTGCTCAAGTTGACTGAGGAGTTCTGATGCGTGCTGTGTATGAATGGGGATTTAAAAGAGTGAGATCCTGGGTTGGAGAGTTTCCTGGGGAGTGCAAGGTTCTCAGTTTGATTCTCAGAACAAGAAAAAAATAATTACTCTTTGATTTAGTTTTGCTTTGACAAAGAATTTGGTTAATCTCAGAGAAATGTGCCCACAGAGAACCAAAAAGGGAAGGAGACAAATTCAGAGGGAAGGAAGGATGGGGGAGAGGGAGAGAAAGAAACTGAGATTCAGATATAGAGTAAGTCAGGGAGAGATTCAAAGAAAGGGAGATAGAGTCCCAGAAAGATAGTGCTGTTCCCAGATGTGACAACTACAGAGGCATATGATTTACTATTCTGAATTTACCAAAAGCAACTATTAGAGCATTAGGCTTGATTGCAATAATTTTATAGGGCAATATAACATTCACAGCAGTAGTCTTAGCAGGGTTGCCCAATTTTTCATGCTTTGTTTTTATATTACTCACACCTCAAACTTTGCATATTACTTTTATGTTGTTGTGATAAAACACCATGGCAGAAGACATCTGAAGGGAGAAAGAGTTTACTTTGGACTTATGTTGGACTTATGGTATAGAATTCATCATGACATGGAGGCATAGAATTAAGCAGTAGGAATGGCAACTGGAGCAGGAAACTAAATGCTCACATCTTCAATTGCAAGCTGGAAGCAAAGAGAGCAAACTGAATTATTACAAGGCTATGAACTCTCAAAGGATATTCAAATCTCCTGGAGCTGGAGTTATGGGCAGTTATCAGCTGCTGGATATGGATAAGAGGAATCAACCTCAGGTCCTCCGGAAGAACATTATGTGTTTGTAACTACTGATCCACCTCTCCAGATCCACATCAAAGAATTTTGTTTCAAAAGATTTCCTTTTCACTATACTAAACCTCTGGCATTCTTACTAAAATGAAATGAAAACACTTTGTGGAGCTCGGTGGTTAATCAGACAAAGCCTACAGATTTAACTTGTGAGTTATTGTAACACCAGCATATATGAGCAGAGGTTGGTATCGCGGGTACTATATTTGAGAAGCATCATAAGGGTCAGAAATAGTTCTCTGTGTGTAACAAGCTGTGCCATTTGTTAGCTTGGTAGAGTCTAGGCAAAACTACAGGTCCCTAATAAACTTAAGTTTTTAAATATCTTATGGGCAGATGATTGTCTGTGTCAGAGTAACAGGATTCTTATGACACTTTTCTGCCATTCCAGAGTATCCAGATTCAACAAAGCATCGTAGAAATCTCAATCCGTTTATCTTGGTGGAGAATGTTTACTGACTTACCAATTACTAGCCTTTGCACTAGCCTCTGCGATGTGCCCATTTTCTGTTAGGGGTCTGGTGAAAACACAGCTCTCAATGTTCTACCTCCAGCATATGTTATAGTAGTCATCTTAAGTATGAGGACTTTAGAACTCATCACGTGACTTAGCTCAATTACAGAGGGAGCAAACAGCACAAGGCATGAGCACAAGGCAACATGGTGTTGCAGCGACCCAGTCTTTACTAAATCATGTCATCTTTCAATATCCTTGGTATTTTCTCATTGTTGGTTGTACTTTCTTTCCCCATCTCCATCCTAGACTCAGATATTAAACATCTGCACATATTTAGTGAAGTTTCAAAATCATTTAAAGTAGCTTTAAAGACTTTAAAGAAGAGCACAACTTCCGATTAAGATGACAGGCAGAACTTGCAGTCTGAAGCTAGCAAGACCTATGTCATATGCTTTTGGCCAAGTTATCCTGTGAAGCTGCTTCTTTAGTTTTTGTGGGAGTGGTAGTATGGGGAGTGCTGGCTGAGTTTCCACAAGGACTTGGCATTTATATCCCCACTTTCCATGTAGAAACAGTTCATGGTTGTGCGTGCTTATAACCTCAACACTGGGGTGGTAGAGACAAGTGGATTCCAGGGTCTCCCTTCCAGCCAGTCTAGCTGAAACATAAAATTCCAGGTTCAACGGATGTAGTGTATAAAAAACGATGGAAAAGCAATACAGAAAGATACATGTTGTTGACTTCTGGCTTCTCCAAGTGCATGTATAGGATAAGCCCACTGACACACACATGTGCACACATACAACCTATACAGACATATATATTTCAGTACAACATAAAAGTAAGTTAAGAATTTGAAGTCATCACACAAAGTAATGGGTTTCATTATGACAAATTTTCATTCATATATGTCATGTACTTAGTTCTTATTAATGCCTGCCCCCACTTCCCTCCTCCATTACTCCATCCATGCTTTTGTCTTTATTCTTTCTGTTCTCTAATTGTCCCTTCGTTTGCCTTCATCACATATGTATTCCTTCACCTTCTCTTCATTGATACCACTTCCCACTCCAGCAAGCTCTTTTACACCCCTCTCTTCTTTTAAATTCTCTCTCTCTCTCTCTCTCTCTCTCTCTCTCTCACACACACACACACACACACACACACACAGAGAGAGAGAGAGAGAGAGTCAGAGAGAGACAGAGAGACAGAGACAGAGAAACAGAGAGAGACAGAGAGACAGAGAGAGATTTAAATCTATACTCCACATGTAAGAGCTAATATACAATGTTTTCCTAACCTAAACCAGCCTGTAAATCTTTTGGTACCCATATCATTTATTTTTCATTAGGATTGTAGGTGATATATTCACAATATATTATACTCACAAGATAATCTGCAAATATTAACTACTAAACTGTGATATTAAATCATCTGAAAATCACAGATTTCCCAAATAAAGTAAATGTTTTGTTAGTATATAGATTTTTATTTTTGGCACAAGTGGTAGCTTAATTACTCAAAATTAACAATTAAAAGTATTTTTCCTCATATTCTCATTCTATTTTCATATTTAGTGCATATTTAACTATACTGCTGGATTAAAACATTATTTCTTCTTTTAAGTCTGAGAAAGTGTAAATTTGTAATTTAACAGTAGTAAAAAGGTTAATTTAACCAGTTCTAAAATTATAAAAAATTACTATTCTATCAAAGACTATATTTAGGTGAGTCATAAACTTAATTATGATCATTCGCTTATTTATTATGTATTTCTTTTTTCTTTAATTTTTTTTTAACCAAGTGCTTATGTGTGCCAAGCACTGAACCAACCTGAAGAGTCCTGCGTCTATCCATGACATTCATCAGCAGAACCAGTGAACTGTGACTTTTGATGGGTTCCCTTTTGTAGCAATCTCGAGTGTCCAGTGAAGGCTCTGGGCTGACTAGGTTGCTTTCTAGTTTGATCTACAGGCACAGCTTATAAAAAAAGATGTGTTCAACAAAAGAATTTTCTCTTAAAATTCAAACTCATGTAATCACCAGTGATAAATAATAATTGAAAAATTAAAGGGAAAGTGATGTTGAATTTATGTAGTAGAAAATTTGTAGAAAAAAAAAAGCAATAAAATATTGATAGACACAACTGGCTAAATGACTACCATTTAAATTGTGGGTGATGCTTCGTGATGACAGAAGAATCTTAGGAAATAAGTAGACATTTTAGCCGACTGTTCTGAGTGGCTGATCTCAACACCCCTCATTCTACAATAAATATGCAGTCTTCCCTTCCAGTCTGAGTGCTCAGAAGATATCACCATGTCCTGATTCTGGTGAAACTCAAATCTGCTTCTAACCCTCTACTACAAGGGCAGAGGGGCCACAGTAGGAAAGGAAGGCTGTTACAGAAGCCTTTCACTGATCAGCTTGATCTTTAAGCAGCTACTAAGAGTTTCAAGTGTAAATTGTTCCTTGAACAAACATCCCAGGACTCAATTAACTCCTGGATTTCAACTGAACCCCAAGTATTTTACAAAGAAATGGTATATTTGTCAAAAGAGAGCGAAACACCTGTTTTCCAAGAATGATTTAAGTCAATACGTTATAAGCTAAATCTCTATTATGAATGCATCCTGGTGCCCGAGTGACTGCTGCCCTTTTGGAGGGCAAAGTGCATAACAGATTCAGTGACCTTCTGACTTGACAGTCCGATAAACACCAATATGTTCAGTCAATGTAAATAAGCATGGCTGACAATTTGCTAATTGGCTGCCTCTGGTCAACCAAGTGTACTTTTGACCTTAATGAGAACCTAATCAATTAGTACTTCGAGCAATAAAGACCTCTTGCTGATTGAGTTAGACAGGAAGCATCTTCATGTAATGGGATTAATGCTGTAAAGTGGCAAACTTTTAATCTAATGTACGATAGTCCTCTTTTATTTAGTTTACTTTGTAAAATTGAACTACAAAGTAAATGCTAGACCTGTGCCCCAGCTATATTTATAGGCTTTTCGAGAGGGTGGAGCAGAGGACGTAAGGGGAATACTCCCAACATATAGTGTAATTGTCTGAAAAGGTTTTTACGTGCACAAGACTGTGCAAGACGATTATATCTAATGAAAACAAAAAGGGAACAGGCAGAGAGACCCCAAGACTGAAATGAGATCTTGAGATCATTGAACTCCTCTGGTAATCAGCCACAGGCCATATGATCACTGAGTTAAAAGGAAAATATCTTTCCAAAATCCAAAAGAAACATAATTCTAGACAAACTGAAATTTAATACAATTGCATTTAAAGTTTTGTACTCTTTTCTGGCAACTGTTAAGATGATACAGCTAACATTGTGAAGGCATAAAGCTTCTTGATGATTAAAAATAAAGGCAATTCTATTAGCAGTAATGAAGACAGGAAATGTTTCAGGCTGAGGCATTGTCTTGGTAGATAAAGTGTTCACCAGGGCAAGAAGATATTTCAACATCTAAACAAGAGCTGGGCTACAGGATGTCTATAAGCCCAGCACTAGAAAACAAGTATCCCCAGAGAAAGCTGGTTAGCTGAGTCATGAGCTCTGGGTTCAGCTAGAAACCCAAATATCTAAATAAATACAATATCTGAAATAAAAAGAACAATGGAGGAAGACATTTAACATCACCCTCTGGTCACCATACACATGTGTGCATGCCCACATATATGCGAACAGAGATGAATACATACATCCATACCATACTCACACATGCAAGCACAAAATAAGGTGTTATTGCAAGAACAACTGCCATGTGAAATCTCGAAGCAGCTTGTTCTGTATGGTGTTTGATATAGGGCAAAGTTCTTTTATGTGCTCTTCTGTGTGGATAAAAATTCTCTGTGAAGAAATGCAACCATAATTTGTAGGCACTTTCAGAATTACTTTCTGTTTACAATGTATAATATCTTTCATGGCAAAGGAACAAGTTTATGATTCTAGGTTTAGAAAAATTACCATTTGGACACAGCAACTAAAAATTTATACTCCTTTGAGAACTCTGCCACTCCTCTGGCTCAGACTGAACAAGTGTGTGTTTTACACAGGAGAGGAGACATGGCTCCTTTAAATTTACTTGAAAAGTAACAGCTGTGTATCTGCAATAACTGTTTCGTGAGGCTTTTAATACTGATAAATATGCAAATATGTCATACTATTTTTAATACACCATTTTCACACAGTGTGGTGACTGAAAACAGAGCAAACATTCTGTGTATTTAGATTCATAATGAGAAATATGCACCATTCAAAACTGGAATTATCATCATGCTGCAGTAATTAAAAAATATGCTTGGGAATGGTAAATAAAAGCAGTCCTGAATCACAGCAAGAACACTGATCAATTCCAGGGCTATAGGTGTTCAGTTCTCCTGGCATGCCATTGGGATTGTTACGAAGCCATAGATACTGTTCACACTCTGCTGGTGAGAAATCAGTTATTGCTGAATCAATCAGTCAATTGTAGCTATGTCTTTGAGTTTTGAAGCTAGGACTAACTGGATCTCATGATTTCAATTAGCAATTGAGGCACTTACAGCCACTGGGAAGACAGTTTTAATGAGAAATTATCTAGTTCATGTTGGTTTGTGTGAATGTGTGTGGGGAATTGTCTTAGCTGATTTACATAGGAAGAACTGGGATCATTGTGGGCAACACTATTCCCTAAGCAGGAGATCCTGAACAGTATCAGAGAGAAGAAAGGTAGCTGAGTATTAAGCAAGCAAGCAAGAGTTCATGTGTTTATCCTCTTTTAGCTCTTGACTGTGCATTTGATTCTTTAAGTTTCTGCCTTGACATCCTGAAATAACAAACTGTAACCTGAAACTGGTAAACCTTCTATTCTCCATGTTGCTTTTGGTCAAGGTATTTTATCACAGCAACAGAAATGAAGCTAGGATAGTTACAGCAATGACTTTTTCCATGTGTTGGGAAGAAAATTAATATACTTCTACTCATGTTTGTACATATACATATATACGTACATATATATACACGTATATATATACGTACAAACATTAGTAGAACTGTATGAATTATGCTCCTCTACTATATGTGTTATTAATTGACTGACTGATACTAGTGATCTGCCCTTTTCAAAAAATATGGATATATACACATCCTAGCTTTCATTGCTACATAATATCTCTAAGCACTGTTATGATTTATTTATTGTGTTCCTATCACATATAGTTATACTATAGGCAAAATACTGTTGTAAGATATACAAAGTTCGGTGGCTGGAGAGATGTCTCTGTGGTTAAGAACACTGACTACTCTTCCAGAGGTCTTGAGTTCAATTCCCAGCAACCACGTGGTAGCTCACAACCATCTATAATATTATTTGATGTCCTCTTCTGGTGTGTCTGAAGATAGCTATAGTGTAGTCATATACATAAAATAAATAAATAAATAAATCTTTAAAAAAGATATTCAAAGTTTAAAACCCCTTGTTATCTTCTAAGAATAAGCAAACAGTAGGATCACAATGTAAAAGGATAATTTAAATGTTCATTTAAATTAGAATATATATGGCAAAATTGTCATCTGGAAAGCTTGATCAATATGTAGTCTTATCAGAAGAGCTTATTTTAAAGTCTTCTTGTTATCTTTGGGATTGATCAAAACACCACATTTCTAAATGTGGATTTATTTGTTCTGCATGAAACTTATTGTACTCGTTTCGAGAATGAACTGTTTAAGAACTACTTTGGTTTTATGTCTTTAGTATTTTCTTCCACAGTACTGATCTGTGATCTTATAGCAGAGATCTCCATTTCTTATATATTAACCAACTTTCTCTTATGGTGCTTCAGTCTGGATTTCTCTCACCTTGTATTCTTGTTGGTTAATTTCCTCCTTATCTGTGTCTATTCTGCTGCTCAATCTTCCTAAGTCTCAAAGACTGACCTCATACTTGTGATGTTCCTGCTTCAGCCTCCAAAGTATGGATTCAGGCCTATGCTGCTGTACCCAGTCATTCTTGGAATGTTTACCATATTTCTAACTCTACCCTTTGGTCACAATATTAGTTGCACTTCTAAAAACTTCTAAAAGCGTCTTTAAAATAACTTTAATACTTACTCTCTAAAATAACTTTCTTCTAAGAAGTTTTTCAGGAAAATGGATGTACTTGTTTCTATTCAAACAACTCAAACTTAGAGAGCCAAGGTATGACGTTTTCTCTTATTTGTGGAACCTAGATTTCCTATAAATATAGAAAGTAATTTTTATGTATTTGATGAACCTAGAAGTGGGGTTGCCCAAGAGGAGGGGATAAACTGACAGGAGTGAGGAAGAAAGAATGGGAAGCTTGGAAGCAGTGGTCAAGGTCAAAGTTCACAACATACTTGAATGAGAGTAGCACATAACTAGTTACAAGGAATACACACTGACGAAAAAAAATTAAATTAAAAATGAAGTTCCTGGTCATCTAATTCTGCAGCTCTACACTCTGGCATTATCTTTCTGTGTTCCTTGACTGTTTTATGATTAATGGCTGCTTCCCCACACATTCTGTTATTTTGGGGAGTGACCTAATGGCTGGCACAGCTCTCTCTGCACATTTCATGAGAGAGAATTTATGTTTGTGTCTTCTGGCTGTTTCATACTATCAATTTACTAATTTAGAATGACTTTAATTTGTCATCTTTTGGTTTCCAGGATCAGCAGTCCAAATTTGTTTTGGGGAAAGCTCGTGTGTTGCCATACCTCGGGGAAATTGTTTTGTTTTGATTCTACTTGGGGCCTAAACCAGATCAGACAAGTTTCTTCTTTTTCAAGTTTCTTAATTTTCCCCTTTTGCAAACTTTGTGAGCGTATATTATTAGCCTGTCATTTCACAAACAATAGAATCCATCGAGTCCTGGCTTGTGGAGACACTCCCACTCCTCTTTGTAACATTGAACGTCATGGCTTTGTTTTCTGCACTCAAGTGGCCATTCAGACACATGGCTAACTGTAGACTTGATGCGACCATTCCTTCCCCAGCATAATGGACTGCACCCTCAAACCATGAACCAAACTAACCCTCTCTTAAATCGAATTTGTGAGATATTATGTTACAGCACTGAGACCAGCAACTAATAATGTACATTTAAAAAGCCGCATACTTCATTTTGAAAAAAAGTGTTTTGTAATTTTATGTTAGAGAATGTTTCTCTTATTACATAGGGTCTCAGTAAATGCAGGAAGTCCAGTTATGTGTGGTTTTCAGAAAAGGGATAGTTTTTTCGTATGCGTTTATTCTAAATAGTTTATGTACCTTATGTTCATTAAAAGATTATTTTATTTATCTTAATTTTTTCATTGAACTAGATACTTTTTAATGTGTTACCTGGCAGCCCTGAAATCTAATATGTTCTTTTGAAAATGGAAGTTTAAGACATGAATAAATTAAGGTTTATAAAATTGCATGTTAGTAATTTCCTACATATGTATAGTTTAATCTTCTTAAAGAATATTAATTTACCTAATGTTCATGGTTCTATAGTTTCAACTTAAACATCCTATAGAAAATACTCACTTGTCTTTACATTTATAATGTCGAAAAAATGTCAAATCCTAAATGCCTCTTAAGGGTTCTGTTTTTTCCTCCTCCTCCTCCTCCTCGTCCTCCTCCTCCTCCTCTTCTTTTTCTTCTTCCTCCTCTCTTTCTCTCTCTCTCTCTCTCTCTCTCTCTCTCTCTCTCTCTCTCTCTTTCTGTGTATGTACATGTTTCTGAAAGTATGTACATGTACTTATGGAGAAGTGATGTTGATATAGAGTATCTTTCTCAAGCATTCTCCACTTTGGTTTTTGGAGGCAAGAATTCTCCCTGCACCTGCAGCTCACTATTCCACTAGACTAGCTGTTCAGAAGGCCCCAAAAAGCTTCCTGTTCCTGCCTCGCCAGCCCTGGAATTTCAAGCATATGCTCTCAGACAAAGCTTTTTAAATAAAACTGTAACTGAGCTATGTTCCTTGACATTCTAAATTCTTTTGTTTTTTAAAAAATCTTTGTAGTTTAATAACTTAAAGATACAGTTCTATTCAAATCATTTCTAAACTTTTTTGAACATGGGCATAAATTTTATTTGAGTCTTTTTGACTCCTCAAGGTTATTCTGTACATTTTTGTGAGACCATTCATTCTGTTCCCCAGTACCTACTTTTAGCATATAATGCAAACACATTAATTTTTCATGGTGCTTATGTACGTTTCTGTTTTTAAGTTCTAGAATCTTCTTGGCTTTGTATTTTTTTCTGATTTTTCACAGTGCTGTCTTCTACCACAGCCTGGTATTTCTACACTGCTGTGCTCCTTTGTTAACACCTTTAATTTTTCGTTGTGGTTACATTTTCCTATAGTTTTTTATTTAGTGTTTTTAAAAATCTTATTCCCAGCCAGGCAGTGGTGGCGCATGCCTTTAATCCCAGCACTCGGGAGGCAGAGGCAGGCGAATTTCTGAGTTCGAGGCTAGCCTGGTCCCCAGAGTGAGTTCCAGGACAGCCAGGGCTACACAGAGAAACCTTGTCTTGAAAAACCAAAAAACCAGAACCAAACCAACCAACCAAACAAAAAACCTTTATTCCCTCTTTCTTATTTTATCAATTATTTCATAAACTTTCATCAGTCTCTTGAAGTGTGAGTAGCAAGAATTTTGTACCTCTTTTAAAGTGAATTTTATTTTCCAAAGTGTCTTCTGTGTATGGATTCTTGTGGATTTTTGTTTTAACTATTTTTTCCCATGTGTATGAGTGTTTTGCCTTCATGTATCTGTGTGTATGCTTGGTACATGTGGAGACCAGAAGAGAGCACTGGATCACCGCTGGTTGTAACAGGAGTTAGTGAGCTGCCATGTGGGTGCTGCAAATTGCACCCGAGTCCACTGGAAGAGCAGCCAATATTTTTAACCCTTGCCACATCTCTCTAGCCATTGAATTTCATGTTCTATTTCTCTGCTTTTGGCAAAAGCAAAATGCGTTTGGTAGATTTTATTTCCAAAGTGGGTCAGTTTTTCCGAAATACCCTAGTCTTTATTTAGTATATCTGTACTCCCTCTAGGTTTTCTTTTCCAATAGCCTTTGTCCCTTGAGCTACAGCAGGACCCCTGATTTCTACTTTTGACTATGCTTCCTGAATCCACTTGCCATTTTCTCTGGGCATTAATTGGTTTGTCTATTTCAGAAAACCAAAATGTTTTCATCCTAGTCTTTATGGTTTAAACCTGTGTGTGTATCACTGACTTTGCTGGATGCTGCTTGCTGCTTATCATCAAACCAATCGTGTCCACAGATTGTTCCCGGTTTCTCCTCTTTACCCCTGCTGAACCCAGAATGGAAATGGCTAAGATTGATGAGTCTTTAAACTAGGGCTTTTAGTTATTATATAAAACAATAAAGGACAGATCCTCAAAAACAATAATCAATATGTTTTCCCTTTTTTGTTAACCATATTAATCTCCAAATTGAAGAAGATTTGGGATAATATCATCAAATTAAAATATTTTATTAAGCGTTTTAAAAATAATCTTCATGCTGGGCAGTTGTGGTGAACGTCTTTAATCCCAGCACTCGGGAGGCAGAGGCAGGTGAATTTCTCAGTTTGAGGCCAGCCTGGTCTACAGAGTGAGTTCCAGGACAGCCAGGGCTACACAGAGAAACCCTGTCTCGAAAAACCATAATAATAATAATAATAATAATAATAATAATAATAATAATAATAATCTTCACAATGCAGTATTTTCTGAAAGACAAAGATTATTAGAGACACACTATTTTGATTTAATTTATTATATAGTTTTTTTATATTTCTCTAGTTGCAGTATTGGCCACATTTTCAAAATGTCTCTTTGTAATTAGAAATAGAACTACAATATGACTCAGGTATAACATTCCTCAGCATATACATAAAGGATACTACATCCTATTCAAAGATTCTTGCTCATCAGTCATCATTGTGGCTTCACAATAGCCAGGAAATGGGTCAGCCTATTGTTTATCAAGTGTCAAATGGAAAATGAAAATGCAGTCCATGTACACAATGGAATTTTTCAGCTGTAAAGAAAAACTAAATTATGAAACATATATAAAACGTGAAAAAGACAGTGGTTGAAGTTACCCAGAACCAGATGTATAAATGCTATGTGTTCCCTCTCATACTGGGATCCTAACTTTGAAACCTTAGATTTGTATACTTAACCCTGACTATCTGTTGAAGGAAGAAAACTAGTCAGAGACTATTGGGTGTGGAAAAAAGATATTTAGGACGGGAGGAGTGTGAGAACCATGCGGTCTGCAAAAGATAAAGGGACCGCTGGGGGAGATTATGTACGGTGGGGAAGGGGCTGGGAGTGCAGGACAGAGAATGGGTCAGGAAAAGATAACCAACACTGAGAGTGTTGTAAACCTACTACTGTTTTATAAACCTACTAAAAGTATAATTCAATAAAAAGAGTTTGAGTGAAGATATCTTACATGGGAGTAATGTTCTTTCCCGAAACCAAAGATTACTAAATAAACTCCCATGGTAAGAACTACGTTCTCAACAGCTGTTGGCTGTTGGCACCCTAGAGATCCCCAGGCAGCACAGGCTATTGCGATTATCCTTGGTTGTCCACCAGAACTTGTAAGATCTTATTAGCAAAGACACACTTTGGTCAACAGACATGGCTAAACCACACAAATATTGACCTGAAAGCCCTTCTTAGCATTCACAGTGCCAGAAGGCTGCTGAAGGAGAAAAACCAATAATAGTAATACACAGTCATGAGGCCTGTATGCTACAATAATGGTCAGCCTGGTAAGATATGCTTATTGGTAAAATAGTGGCATGGATTTTATAGGAATAACCAAATATTTTGTGATTAAATTTAAGGCCCATTCTGTAGAAGGTAAATCCTCTTGTGAACTACCAGGCCAGAAATTCATGGCTTTGGAGCTTATATGTGCTAGGGGAGAACTTACTATTTGCTAAATGTACACAGTATTGATCTGACTTCTAAATACTTATCTTTATACCTGTGGATCCATACAGATACCAATCTGCATCAGAGAAGTTATCACCCCCCCCCCGAATAGAGATCAGTTAACATAGAAATTCAAAACTAGTCAAAATAAGTGCCTATGGAGTACTTGGTTCTAAATAGGGTCCACATTATCGTACTTCCTAGTCAAGAGTCAGGGAAATTTGCAGAAGAGGAAATAGAAAGATTGTAAGAGCCAGAGTTTGAGAAGAATGGTTGAAAAATACTGTCTTCTATACTTAACATGGCTGATGTGCTCATAAACTCACTTCAGATATGGTTACATGCACAAGACCTGCATAGACTTGGACCCTTCTATAGTTCATCCTGGACAGGAAAGGGTTTGCAAAACTCCACCTATCACCAAAGGACTATTGACAATTAATATTGGCTGGGGAAAGGAGTGCCACTTTCTTCACTGTTTAACAATTAAGTTGCCTATGTCCAGTAAAATAACCTCCTACCTTGCTCAGTCAGACAATCCTATTAAACTTAGTGGGTCCATACAGAAAAGAAGCATGTAAGAAAGGGGAATTTGTTCTAAACAAAAAGTTTTCCTGTAGAATGAGGGAGACAGGCTAACACAGGGTGAGTTGACGTAAATTCATTCATACATGCATGAAAATATTAAAAGTAAAATAGATACGAATTTTAAACCTAAAACTTTTTTAAAATTAATTTTTGGTTAATTATATGGGAAAACAAGAAGTCTTTTGGAACGACTCGTAGAGTGCTTGCCATTTTTTCTCTGATTGTCGGTGTTTTTTTAAGCATGTGCTTGTCTTTTGGAAAGCCATTTTACTTTTTAAGGTCTCAACTTCTGATGTGATCTGTGGGGCCTGCTCATTCCCAAGATGACATGAGGTCTTAGACCCTGTTGATGTCAGTGTGTGAGAAAACCGATGGCAGATCTGTCACTCCATACCCTGCCCAGCCCATGTGCAAGATTGAGTTACTCCCAAGTCAGTATCCCTATTTATGACTCCAAGTTCCCTTCACTGAAAATTGGCCTTGAATCAGTGCAGAGACAGTTCATCTGCACTAACAGGAGGGAGACACAGAGAATATTAAATGTAGGTGACAAGAGTAAGTTTCCTTCTGTTGTTTCCATTATTTTAGTGAATCAGGTCATCATCATAGACTGAAATGAAAATAAAGCATTGGACATCAGAAGAAGTAAAGAAGTTCTGAACTAACCATGGAGGAGGGTCAGAGAGTGGAGGACCAGGGCACACAGTCAGACTATGGGTCAGTACAGACACTGCTTAAAGTTAATGCTCATAATGACAAGGTGAAAACAGGAGGACAGGTAGTATGATACTGATTTTTGGGTGGCTTTTTTTTTTTTTGCCATTTCTAGATGATAGACAGTGCATTGGTGTTAACTGGGGTTGGGATTTTGTTGGTGAGTGTGAAGGAGGTAGGAAGAATGGAAGATGTCCATGGAATGATCAGAATGATGTATGTTGAGATATATCCTGGCCAAGGCCGAGCCAGGAGAGAAGGTTAAGAAGCATCAAGACAGAGTATATTTAGGGTTGGACTAGGTGCTTCTCAGGCCATGTTTACCAAAAGCATGTCTTTTCTCTGTCTGTCCTCATAGCCTACTCTTTACTTCCTACTGGAGCAAGGAAATTACAGGCACTTTATTAAGAATTTTTCCTAAGAGCTGTGTAATATTCTATTTTAGATATGTACCACATTTTTGTTATCCATTCATCTGTTGATGGACATCTAGGTTGATTGAAAATCTTTGCTATAGTGAATAAAGCAGCAATTTAAAAAAAAAGAATGTCACAGAGTTCTCAGTGCCCCAAATGAGGCATGTCAAGAGTCCAAAGCAATCAAGACCTCCCTATGCCATGGCTATTGTGATGGACACACATTTACTGAGGGACCAAGCATTTGCCCCTCCCCTTGTCTTCAAGGATTGAGAAACAACCTGAATACAAGCATGTATAACAGTCTACTCATCAACTACAACAACCCCTAACTAGAGGGTTTCTCACTCTGCCACCTCGGTCTAAACCCCCCTCAAAACCTCATGCAATGCAGTCTTTCCAGAACATTAGTAACTCATCTAAAAAGTTCCTTATCAGCAAAGACAGCCTTCCTCTGTGTTACTTTTGAACCCTCAAATATGGAACCTTGTAGTAGGATAACAATGATGAATTTCAGTGTGACAATATAGGAAGTGAAGAAATTAGGAGGTGGCAATCAGAGTGGGATGCTTCAAAGGAGGCTGCGGGCACTACCCACGATGGGCGATGGCAAGTGGTGTATGAGCATTAGCGTTGGTGTTCTAGGATGAGGAAGAGTTAGGCCAAATTTGGGGATGCTGATCCTGTCTACTTAGGGAGAATATTGTAATTATCAGGAATTGGCAAAGAACCTGGAGATCAAGCATTCAAGGAATAAGGAAGAATAATCCAAGTCTGTGAAGGAATAAAATAAGAATCTCTGTCATTTTTCTCTCCATCACATTTGCAAATATAAAAGAAGATTGACAGGTTTCAGCACTGGCCAAGTGTGGGAGGAGGATGGCACAACATTTTCACAGGCACTTAGCAATATTTACCCTAACTCTCATACTTTCTCACAGTCATTCCATAATGGGAAATTCATCCTACATAAATTGTTGAACAGGAATGCAAAGACATTTGTTTTAACTGGGACTGTTGGGGTTTTGTTGGTGAGTGAGACGAAAGGAAGGGAGAAGAAAGGGGACACATGGAATGCTACAGAAATGTTTACAATACTAAAAATCTGCAAATAATACATATATCTATCAGTAGACAACAGGTGAATTATTACAGCTCCACCAACAGAAACATCACGCAACTATTAAATAGAATGATAAGGAGTATCAAGTGAATTGACATGGAGAAGTGTACATGCTATTTTATTAAGTCAGCAGAAATGATATAAAATTTGTGAGTTCTTTTCGGGAACATAAAAATTTGGAAGCATTCATTTTATAAGCCTGCACAATAAATATGATAAAAATAAAAGTGAGGACAGAGTAAAGACATTTTAATACAAAACTTATAAAGAGAAAAAGAAATTAGTGTTGTGCCAAACAAACCGTCAGGACTTATCAGATTTATGAATGCCCCAGTGCTTCAAGAACCTCTGCTCCAAGAGAAGAATAAGAGATGGGAGTGGGGTGGGGTGGGGGAAGCAGGATCTGACATGGTACATCTCAGGGTCTAACCCAGTGCCTTGACTGTGTCTGACTCTCCTATCACTTATCATTGTCCCAGCCTCACTCCTGTTCTCTTTTCTCATACATTGCTGTTATTCCTGTTTCCACCCTTGTGCGTGATATTCCCATTGCCCTTACTGCCCTGGATCTCTATGTTGCTGGCTGCTTCTTCTTCTTCTTCCTCCTCCTCCTCTTCCTCCTCCTCCTCTTCCTCCTCCTCTTCTTCCTCCTCCTCCTCCTCCTCGTCTTCTTCTTGTTCTTCTTCTTCTTGTTCTTCTTCTTCTTGTTCTTGTTCTTCTTCTTGTTCTTCTTGTTCTTGTTCTTCTTGTTCTTGTTCTTCTTCTTCTTCTTCTTCTTCTTCTTCTTCTTCTTCTTCTTCTTCTTCTTCTTCTTCTTCTTCTATAGTTTTTTGATACTTTATTTACATTTCAAATGTTTCCCCCTTTCCAGGTCTCCCCTTTGGAAACCCTCTATCCCCTTTTCCCTCCCCCTGACTCTATAATGGTACTCCCCTACCCATGCCCCCACCAACCCACTCCTGTCTTCCCCCTTGGGATTCCCCTATACTGGGGCATCTAACACCCTCAGGCCCAAGGGATTCTTCCCCCTGATGGCTAACAAGGCCCTCCTCTGCCACATATGTAGCCAGCACCATGGGTCCCTCCACGTGTATTCTTTGGTTGGTGATCCAGTCTCCAGGAGCACCGGGGGCTCAGGCCAGTTGCCACTGTTGCTCTCTCCATGGGGTTGCCAACTCCCTCAGCTCCTTCAGTCCCTTTTCCAACTCCTCCATCTGGGACCTCATGATCAGTCCAATGGTTGCTGTGAAGTGAATCATGGGTATTCCGAACTTTTGGGCTAATCTCTGCTTATCTGTGAGTATATACTGTGTTTGTTCTTTTGTGACTGAGTTACCTCGCTCAGGATGATATTTTCAAGTTCCATCCATTTGCCTAAGAATTTCATGAAGTCATTGTTTTTAATAGCTGAGTAGTATTCCATTGTGTAAATGTACCACATTTTCTGTATCCATTCCTCTGTGGAGGGACATCTGGGTTGTTTCCAGCTTCTGGCTATTATAAATATGGCTGCTATGAACATAGTGGAGCATGTATCTTTATTACATGTTGGAGCATCCTCTGGGTGGTTGGTGCCCAGGAGTGGAATAGCTGGGTCCTCAGGTAGTATTATGTTCATTTTTTCCGAGGGTCTGCCAAACTGATATCCAGGGTGATTGTACCAGCTTGCAATCCCACCAGAAATGGAGGAATGTTCCTCTTTTGCCACATCCTCACCAACATCTGCAGTCACCTGAGTTTTTGATCTTAGCCATTCTGACTGGTGTGACATGGAATCTCAGGGTTGTTTTGAATTTAACTTCCCTGATGACTAAGGATGTTGAACATTTCTTTAGGTACTTCTCAGCCCTTTGAGCTTCCTCAGTTGAGAATTCTCTGTTTATCTCTGTTCTTCATTTTTTGATAGGATTATTTGGTTCTCTGTAGTCTAACTTCTTGAGTTTTTTATATATTGGATATTAGCCCTCTATTGGACATAGGATTGATAATGATCTTTTCCCAATCTGTTGCTTGCCATTTTGTCCTATCGATAGTGTCTTTTGACTTACAGAAGCTTTGCAATTTCATGATGTCCCATTGGTCAATTCTTGATCTTAGAGCATAAGCCATTGGTGTTCTGTTCAGAAACTTTTTCCCTCTGCCCATATGTTTGAGGAGAATTTTCCCCACTTTCTCTTCTATTAGATTCAGTGTATCTGGTTTTATGTGGAGGTCCTTGATCTACTTGAGCTTTGTACAGGGAGATAGGAATAGATCAATTTGCAATCTTCTACATGTAGACCACCAGTTGAACCAGCAGCATTTGTTGAAGATGCTGTCTTTTTCCACTGGATGGTTTTAGCTCCTTTGTCAAGATCAAGTGACCATAAGTGTGTGGGTTCATTTCTGGGTCTTCAATTCTATTCCACTGATCTACCTGCCTGTCACTGTACCAATACCATGCAGTTTTTACTACTATTGCTCTGTAGTACAGCTTGAAGTCAGGGAGGCTGATTCCGCCAGAAGTTCTTTTATTGTTCAGAATAGTTTTTGCTATGCTGGGTTTTGGTTATTCCAAATGAATTTGAGAATTGTTCTTTCTAAATCGATGAAGAATTGAGTTGGAATTTTGATGAAGATTGCATAGAACCTGTAGATTGCTTTCAGCAGGATGGCCAATTTTTACTATATTAATCCTGCCAATCCATGAGCATGGGAGATCTTTCCATCTTCTGAGGTCTTCTTCGATTTTTTTCTTCAGAGACTTGAAGTTCTTGTCATACAGATCTTTCACTTGTTTGGTTAGAGTCACACCAAGATACTTTATATTGTTTGTGACTATTGTGAAATGTGTCATTTCCCTAATTTCTTTCTTAGCATGTTTATTCTTTGAGTGTCGAGTAGGAAGGCTACTGATTTTTTTGAGTTAGTTTTCTATCTGGCCACTTTGCTGAAGTTGTTTATCAGCTGTAGCAGATCTCTGGTGGAGTTTTTCAGGTCACTTAAGTATTTGATCATGTCATCTGCAAATAGTGATATTTTGATTTCTTCCTTTCTAATTTGTATCCTTTTGACCTCCTTTTGTTCTCTAATTGCTCTAGCTAGACCTTCTAGTACTATATTGAATTGATAGGGAGAGAGACAGCAATCTTGCCTAGTCTCTGATTTTAGTGGGATTGCTTCGAGTTTCTCTCCATTTAGTTTGATGTTGGCCACTGGTTTGCTGTATATTGCTTTTACTATGTTTAGGTATGGGCCTTGAATTCCTGATCTTTCCAAGATTTTATCATGAAGGGATGTTGAATTTTGTCAGATGCTTTTTCAGCATCTAATGGAATGACTATGTGGTTTTTTTCTTTGAGTTTATTTATGTAGTGGATTACATTAATAGATTTCTGGGCATTGAAACATCCCTGCATCCCTGGGATGAAGCCTACTTGATTGTGATGAATGTTCATTTTCATGTGTTCTTGGATTCGGTTTACAAGAATTTTATTGAGTATTTTTGCATCGATATTCATAAAGGAAATTGGTCTGAAGTTTTCTTTTATTGTTGGGTCTTTGTGAGGTTTTGGTATCAGTGTAAATGTGGCCTCATAGAATGAATTGGGTAGTGTTCCTTCTGTTTCAATTTTGTGGAATAGATTGAAGAGTATTGGTATTAGGTCTTCTTTGAAGGTCTAATAGAGTTTTGCACTGAACCCATCTGGTCCTGGGCTTTTTTTGGTTGGGAGACTTTTAATGACTGCTTCTATTTCTTTAGGGGTTATGGGAGTGTTTAGATGGTTTACATGATCCTGAATTAACTTTGGTATTTGGTATCTGTCTAGAAACTTGTCCATTTCATCCAGATTTTCCAGTTTTGTTGAGTATAGACTTTTGTAGTAGGATCTGATGATTTTTTGAATTTCCTCAGAATCTGTTGTTAGATATCCCTTTTCATTTCTGATTTTGTTAATTTGGATACTGTCACTGTGCCATCTAGTTATTCTGGCTAAGGGTTTATCTATCTTTTTGATTTTCTCAAAGAATGAGCCTCTGGTTTTGTTGATTCTTTGTATTGTTCTTTTTGTTTCTACTTGGTTGATTTCAGCCTTTAATTTGATTATTTCCTGCCTTCTACTCCTCTTGGGTGTATTGGCTTCTTTTTGTTCTAGAGCTTTCAGGTGTGCTGTTAAGCCTCTAATATATGCTCTCTCCAGTTTCTTTTTGGAGGCATTCAGAGCTATGAGTTTTCATCATAACACTGCTTTCATTGTGTCCCATAGGTTTGGGTATGTTGTACTTTCATTTTCATTAAATTCTAGGAAGTCTTTAATTTCTTTCTTTATTTCTTCCTTGACTAAGTTATCATTGAGTAGAGCATTGTTCAGCTTCCATGTATATGTGTGCTTTCTGTTGTTCTTGTTGCCATTGAAGACTAGCCTTAATCTGTAGTGATCTGATAGGAGGCATGGCATTATTTCAATCTTCTTATATCTGTTGAGGTTTGTTTTGTGACTGATTGTATGATCAGTTTTGGAGAAGGTACCATGAGATGCTGAGAAGTAGGTATATTCTTTTGATTTAGGATAAAATTTCCTATAGATATCTATTAAATCTATTTGGTTCATAACATCTGTTAGTTTCACTGTGTCTCTGTTTAATATGTGTTTCCAAGATCTGTCTATTGGTGATAGTGGGGTGTTGCAGTCTTCCCACTATCATTGTGTGAGGTGCAATGTGTGCTT
Source organism: Rhynchomys soricoides (assembly GCA_019843965.1). NCBI lineage: Eukaryota > Metazoa > Chordata > Mammalia > Rodentia > Muridae > Rhynchomys > Rhynchomys soricoides. Next base: position 2,470,245 of record JADRCH010000088.1, read on the forward strand.
TGAGCTTTACTAAAGTTTCTTTTATGAATGTGGGTGCCCTTGCATTCGGGGCATAGATGTTCAGAATTGAGAGTTCTTCTTGGTAGATTTTTCCTTCGATGAGTATGAACTGTCCTTTCTTATCTTTTTTGATGACTTTTGGTTGAAAGTCGATTTTATCCAATATTAGAATGGCTACACCAACCTGTTTCTTGGAACCATTTGCCTGGAAAATTGTTTTCCAGCCCTTTACTCTGAGGTAGTGTTTGCCTTTAACATGGATGTACTTTTCCTGAATGCACCAAAATGCTGGGTCCTGTTTATGGATCCAGTCTATCAGTCTATGTCTTTTTATTGGGGAATTGAGTCCATTGATGTTAAGAGATATTAAGGAATAGTGATTGCCAATTTCTGTTATTTTTATGTTTGTGAGGCTATCTTTTGAGTTGGTTGAAAGATTACTTTCTTGCTTTTTCTAGGGTGTAGTTTCCCTCCTTGAGTTGGCATTTTCCATCTAATATCCTTTGTAGGGCTGGGTTTGTGGAAACATATTGTGTACATTTGGTTTTGTCATAGAATATTTTGGTTTCACCATCAACGATAATTGAGAGTTTTGCTGGGTAAAGCAGTCTGTGCTGGCATTTGTGTTTTCTTAGGGTCTGTATGAGTTCTGCCCAGGATCTTCTAGCTTTCATAGTCTCTGGTGAGAAGTCTGGTGTAATTCTGATAGGTCTGCCTTTATATGTTACTTGTCCTTTTTCCTTTACTGCTTTTAATATTCTTTCCTTGTTTTGTGTATTTGGTGTTTTGACTATTATGTGACAGGAGGAATTTCTTTTCTGGTCCAATCTATTTGGAGTTCGGTAGGCTTCTTGAATGTTTATGTTCATCTCCTTCTTTAGGTTAAGGAAGTTTTCTTCTATAATTTTGTTGAAGATATTTACTGGTCCTTTAAGTTGGGAGTCTTCACTCTCTTCTATACCTATTATCCTCAAGTTCTCTCTTCTCATTGCATCCTGGATATCTTGGATGTTTTGGGTTAGGAGCTTTTTGGATTTTGTGTTTTCTTTGAATGTTGTGTCCATGCTTTCTATGGTATCTTCCGCACCTGAGATTCTCTCTCCTATCTCTTGTATTCTGTTGGTGATGTTTGTATATATGACTCCTGATCTTTTTCCCAAGGTTTCTTACTCCAGGGTTGTCTCCCTTTGTGATTTCTTTATTGTTTAGTTCCTGGATGCTTTGTTCATTTCCTTCATCTGCTTGATTGTGTTTTCATGTAATTCTGCCCATTTGGTTGTGTTTTCCTGTAATTCTTTAAGGGAATTTTGTATTTCCTCTTTAAGGGCTTCTAGATGTTTGTCTGTATTCTCTTGTATTTCTTTATGGGAGTTATTTATTTCCTTCTTAAAGTCTTCTATCATCATCATGAGATGTGATTTTAAATCTCAGTCTTACTTTTCTGGTGTGTTGGGATATCCAGGGCTGTCTGTGGTGGGAGAGCTGGGTTCTGATGATTCCAAGTAGCCTTCGTCTCTGTTTCTTGTTTTCTTGCCCTTGCCTTTTGCCATCTGGTTATCTCTGGTGTTAGCTGGTCTTACTCTCTCTGACTGTGGCTTATCCCTCCTGCAAGCCTCTGTGTCAATACTCCTTGAAGACCAGCTCTTTCTGAGAGGAATTTGGGTTTGGAGAGCTGTGGTACAGGGTCAGCTCTGAGGTGCAGACAGAAACCAGAAGGATCTTGTCCTCATTTGTCCTTTGGTTCCTGTGTCCTGATGGCTCTGCAAGGGTCCCTCTTGATCCAGTGAATTTGAAGAGAAGTGGTGGTCTTGCCTGTGCTCGAGGGTGTGTTGGCACTCCTGGGATACCAGCTCTCTCCTGGCACTATTTGAGTATGGAGCCTTGTGTGGCAGGATCCCCTCCCTGGCCACCAAAAGAAGCCAGAAGACCACTCCTCAGTCCCTGTGTCCTGGGGATTCCAGGTGGGTTCCTTTGAGAAGACAGGCTTGTCCATACTACTAAGAGTCTAGCTTTCTCCCAGCACTATTGGCTATGGAGCCCTGGTGGCCCAGGCAGAGGTCTCTAGCCACAGATAGAGACTGGAAGGTTCCTGTGCTTGGCTGTTTCTCAATCCCTGTGTCCCAAGGATTCTGTGTGGGTCCAGCTGAGCAGTGGTGCTAGTCTTACCCCTACTCAGGGACTTTTCCACACTCCCTGGAGGCTAGCTTTCTCCTAGTGCTATTTGGCTATGGAGCCCTGGTGACCCAGGCAGATGTCTCCTGCCACAGTTCACTGGCTTCTTCTTGTCAATCAAATGTTATATCAAGCATCCTTCAGATGAACTCTCTGCTTTCTCCACCAGCTCATTTTTAGTTTTATTTTCTTCATGGTGTGTATTCTTTTTCTAAGGGTGTTCTGTTCATCTGTTTGCCCTTTTGTTACTGTCCTCAACCTTCCCCTGACCAAAAGCACTCACTGCTTTAAACTTAAACTTTTTAAGATTTATTTATTTTATCTTTATGAGTGTGTTGACTGCATTTATACATCTGTACTAAGTTTGTCTCTGGTTCCTGAAGAAGTATTACCATATAATAGCCCTGGTTGTGGAGTTATAGGCAGTTGTGCTCCACTGAGAATAGAACTGGGTGCTCTGCAAGAGCAAGAAATGCTCTTAACCATTTAGCCATCTCTTCAGCCCCTACCACTGTACCACAGATGATTGTTTGCTATGTTTTGCTACTTTGCATTTATTGATGAATGAAAGAAGCAATGGCTAGGAGCAGTCACATAACAGACTAAATCTCACTCATTTGTCTAGTCCTGGATTGAACGCAAGGAAATTCCAGTTAATGGAAATGATAGTATTTGGTAGGGATAAAGTAAAGAGGCAACAGTTGTAAAAGTACATCCCATGTTGTATGTACCATAGTCTAACCTCTAGGAAGTCCTTCTCTCTCTTTCCACTTTAATTCTAATTGGGGTTATAGGTTCACTCACACACTGCCATATTTGTAGACTAAATTAAATTAAGTTCAGAATATCAACAATTTAAATTTATGGTATGAATGAGAAACAAGTGGATGATTTTTTTCTAGCATCCCTGCATGTACCTTTCTCTTCTTTTATGACATTAGTCAGAATTTAAACAATGACATTTGAATAATATTAATTATACTCACAGAGAGGAGCAAGATTTGGTAATTAGCATATAGTAGATATAAGCTTAGCCAATGAACTTATTGGGTTTCCATGACTAGCTTTTGGAATAGGATTGGTCATGTAATCTAAACTGGATCTGTGCAAGCACTTGAGCGCTTTTGTTGGCAGAATTTGGATGTAGATTATTTCTTTTCTGTTTGGGTTTGGTGGTGTGTGTGCATGAAGCCTGGACTGCCATGGACATGAGGAGAGAGGAACTGGTAGAAAGTTTTATCAGGATGGACTAAACCCAAGAAGCAAAACAAAGAGGCAGAACCTAATGGTATTGTATAAACACTGGAACAAGCTACATTTTATGAAAGACTTGGTTTCTTTATTTGAAATCAAAATATTCTTATTTGATGTGAAGGAAAAACCTAAATCATAAGTCAAGTTCTACCTCTGGATTCCAGAAGATCTGGAGCAGTCAAAGCAAGTGCTCTTTTTTCAAGGAGAATTTTTTTGTTTCATTGTTGCTGTTTCTGAAATTGTCTTCTTACAAAGCCCAGGCCAGTCTTATACTTGCTACACAGCCCTGGTTGTCCTTGAACTTGTGACTCTTCTGCTTCTCCCTCCCAAGTACTTGGGTTATTGTCATGAGCCCTCGCATATGGCTCCTGATACTCCACTTACCACATCTGTTGTCTTGCTTCCCTTCAGTATAACTAACTGTGCTAGTGGCTCATAGAAGACAGTCAGTCTTGTAGATTCCCTGCTCCATAGGTAGAAAAGCCCAGTTCCTTTGCCTTGGTTGTGGCACTTTTCAGTATAGCATCTTTTCCTGAGCTCTCTTCTTTCTCTGGTCCTGAATATTCCTCATGACATTTGCATACAAATCTGCATATCAGAACCTGACTCTAAGATGGTGCCTCCTCCATCTGCCTGGAAGGGTCAGCCAATTAGCAGAAAAGGTTCAAGAGAAACAGTAGACCTAGGAGAAGAAGTTTCTCCTTTGCCTAATTTGAGTTGGCTCCAGAGAAAACAGACTGCACTGAAATTTTGCAGACTCTTCCTATAAAAAGTTCAGTTCTGAGTCTGTGAATGTTCTCCAAAATATTCAATGTTTTAAAACCTCAAAATTAGAAAAATGTACTGTTGTCTAGATTTTCACTTTTTATAACTGGGAGTTATTCCTTCATGCTTGAACTCACACACATCAGGCCTCCACTTACAAAATTATAATTTTCTTATAGCATGCTGTAGACCCTGATGGATTTGCTTTCTGTATCACAGGAAAATATACGGTAGGGTATTCAGTCCAGGCACTATTGGGTGTGCCTTCAAAGTGTAGTTTGTACTATATTTTCTTAGGGGAGAAAATCACAAAAAGCTGCAACTAATTGTGTGCTGCAATAAGACCACCATGTGTGCTTAGTTTAGCGTGTGATGAAATACAATTAAAGAGGTTAAATGCTAACTGTCCAAGTGGTGTGCTCCTCCCTCAGGGAGACTATTTCTCCTACTTTCAGCACTCCTGAGTTTCCTGTAGTTCTTTGTGTAGGATTGAGGTGTTGTAAGCTCTCCACTGCTGCTTTAGCAGAGCTAATGGTGTCCTTCTTTGCCTCACATTTAGGCAGTCATGCTGGTAAGACTTTGTGAGTATAGCTTCTGAGATTCTTTGGAGACACAATCACACAGCAAATTCCTTGGCCCTTTGGCTCTTATAACTTTTCCATTCCCTCTTTCTCAATGATTCCTGAGCTTTGAGGAAAGCTATGAAAGCATATACATACAAGTAACATTGTACAGACTGGGCAGGTTATATTTATGCATTTAAGAATGTGTGTGTGTGTGTGTGTGTATGTGTTTATGTGTGTGTAAAACAATAATTTTAAAAAGGACATAAATTTGAAAGGTGGAGCAATATGGAAGGATTTGGTGGAAGAAAGGGAAGGGCAAAATCATATTATTATAATCCAACAAATCATATTTTAATATATATAATTTTATAATTTAATGAAGAAAGTTAATAAGCATGTACTTTCTCACTGACTATTTCTATTTTGGTTACACAGACTATGCATTTTTCTAGTTTTGGTCTCAATGCATGTATAATGTGATGCAGCATATCAAATCAGAATCATGATATTCAGTGGAAAAATAATTCATTTTATAAAGTTTATATCTAGGCCAACGTAAGTGGAGGAACAGTGTCAAGGTTGACACTTGTATTTTGCGGACATTTGTTACACAGGAAGAGAATAACAGTGTTGGCCCTGGAATCCCATAAGGAATCTGCCATATTTTGATAACACATTATGAAAACTATCATATGTAGGTAGGTAGGTATTATGAACCTATGTGTGACTTTAATGTCCTATCTGGAGGCCTACCATGTAGTGTAATTTCATAAGTTTAGTTAGCTTTTCATAGTAGTAGTTGCTTGACTTCTGGAAGATGTTTAGTTACTCAGTGTCTTTAAGGTTGGAACATTCATACCCTACCTTTTCTGACACCCTTGTTGTGTTCTGTTTAAAATAAAACCCAGTATGTGTAGTTTTTGGTGAACAAATTAATGGGTAGATGTTAAGAAGCTCACCCAAATTATATCATGTGTTCAGCATTTAAGGACCTACCTTGAGCTTTGCAAAACTACATGGTTGAGAAGTCAAGAAAGCCTGAAGGAAATTCAGAGAAATATGACATTTTAACCATTTCTAATGTCACCATCAGACACTATTCTTCTAATATCATGTAATTATAAAGATATTCGTTGTAAGCCTGTAATGAATCAAATGTAGCATAAATCATAGAACATATTGGCCCATAGGATAAGACTTGAATTAAGATCTGGACATTTTAACTTAGAAGCAATGCAACTTAGTCCATCCATCCAGTTAACATCGTTTTCAGTGTCATTCTCAGGATATACAATGTGGTGGTTTAATATGAATGGTCCCCATAGGTTCATATATTAGACTGCTTGGTTGTTAGGGAGCAGTGTTACTTGACAGGGATTTGGAGGTGTGGTCTTGCAGTTGTAGGTGTGGCCTTGTTGGAGGAAGTGTGTCACTGGAGGTGGGCCTTGGGGTTTTAAATGTTCAAGCCAGCTCCCTCTCTGCCTGCTGCTTGAAAATCCAGATGTAGAACTTTTAGCAACCTCCCCAGCACCAAGTCTGTCTGCATGGTGCCATACTTCTCATCATAATTATAATGGACTAACCCTCTAAAATTGCAAGCCACCTCCAACTAAATGTTTTCCTTTTAAGAGTCGTTGTGGTCATGGTGTCTCTTCACAGCAATAGAACACTGAGTAATATGGACTTTGATACCAGGAGAAAGACTAGGGTACTGTGGTGGCAGGCCTGACCATGTTTCTTTTTAGCTGAGTATGGATTTTTGGGACCTTGGCTTAAGAAAATAGTTGAATTCTTTAATAGGGTTTAATGGATCATACTAATAGGAGCAGAGAAGACAGTGGTGCTGAGAACAATCAGATTATGATTGCTCTGGTCAAGAGGTTTCAAAGGAGAATATTAGTAAGTGGCTTAGAGATTATTCTTGTAATATTTTGATGAAGAATGTGTCTACTTTATGCTCTTGTCCAGAAACGTCTGCATGAGGCTAAATAGAAGAGTTTTAGGTCAGTGGCATTGGCAGAGGAGATTTCCAGGCAGCCTAGTATTGATTAAGTTGTGTGGCTATTAGTGGTTACTTTTATCAGATTTATTATGAAAAGGAGCAAGCTGAGCAAAACAAATTACAAAATGCATAGTTTAAGGAGAAAATGGGCACCTGGAAGTGAAATGGAGCTAAGTCCAGTGTTTAAGGAGATAAAAAGTTTAATGAGCTGGATACTAAACGGAATAAAGGGAATGGTAACCTCAGGGCAAGATAACATCCAGCTAAGCTTCCTACCTGTAAAAGAAATTAAAGAAAAGCTTATGGTTGAGCATAGTGGTACATGCCTTTAATCCCAGTACTTGGGATCTCTGAGTTTGAAGTCAGCCTGGTATACAGAGAGTATTCCAGGTCACCCAAGCTTAGAGAGTGAAGAAAGCTATTGAAAGCAGAAAGCTGGTAAATATGTATTTGAACAAGGGGGCCATATTCCAGACCTAGCAAGCAGCAGAACTGGGCAGCTTCACCCACATGGTTCTGGTTTTAGAGTCAAGGATACAAGAAAGAAGTTATGGAGTCTCCTTCCATGTCTAAGGAAACCTTTGTGATCAGATATATTTCAGGGGTTCCTAATGGAGGCTCAGAGAGTCTATAGTGAGAGGCTGTGAAGGTGAAGCCTGAGTTGCCTCGGAGACCACAAGATGTTAGACATGCCAAGATCTTGGGATACCTGTAAGGAAAGCTGCAGACCAGGTATGGAACCAGCCCAAGAGAGAGCAGTGTGCTGCAGTCAAGAAATCTGGGAAGAACTGAAGGTCTGACATGGACTTTGGCATCAGACATGGAGATTTACAGTTAGGAGTGTTTCCCAGCTGGTTTTTGTTGTTGTTGTTGTTGTTGTTGTTGTTTGTTTTTTTTTGGGGGGGTATTATTTTGGTCAAGTATTTCCTCACTGTGCTCCCTTTCCTCCCTTTTGATATGGTAATGCATATTGAATGTCTATGTATGTTGGAAGTATGTAATCTGCTTGTTTTGATTCTGATTTTACAGGGGTTTATAGTTAAGAGATTTCCATGAGTCTCAGGAGAGACGTTGAACTTGAACATTGGACTTTTATATAGTGAAACTGTGAAGGACTATGGGAACTATTGGAGTTGGTCTGATGCATTTTGCATTGTGAAATTCCTAGAGGTCTATGGAAGCCAGGAGAGTAAGATACAGTGGTTTGAATAAGAGTGGCGCCCATAGGCTGAAATATTTGAATTCTTGTTCATTAGGAAGTGCTACGTGAACAGATGAGGAGGTGTGGTTTTATTAGAGAGAATGTGTCACTTGGGGTGGGCTTTGGGGTTTTAGAAGCTCAAGCCGGCTCCTCCCTTTCTCTCTTCCTGCCTGCAGATCAGGATGTAGCTCTCAACTACTTTTCCAGCTCCATGCCTGCCTGCTGTCACCACGTCCCCATGATGACAATGAACTATGGCGGTGAAACTGTAAGCCAGTCCTCAGTTAAATTCTTTCCTTTATAAGGATTACTCTGGTCATGGTTTCTCTCCCCAGCAACAGAACAGAGAGTAAAATAACCCATGAAATTCAAATCAAGTCACTTTTAAATGTGGGCATAGGCTGTTTGGGCATTAAAAGAATTTTAAAAAGTCAAACTCCAAATTGGTTTATAAGCCAGTTGGGCAACAGTTGAGTTTGTAACAAACTACAAGAAACCAGATTTTTAAAGAAATGGTTGCTTTCTATTTCAAGAGTGGTAAAGAAATACAATAAAGGGAAGTAAAAATTGTCATTTATTTTTATTGTGACATTAGCTAGTTTTTACAGATGACAGAGACTTTTGGTTACTTAGCTGACAGGTAACAAAGGTAAAAGTGAAATTATTCTCTGGTCAGCTCTCAAGCTCATGAGTTCAACTTCAGTACCTAATACCTCACCCTTCTTCAGTGCTACAGACTGTATATCACAAGGGATACTGCTGTCCTTGGGTTGGAATGAATACCTATGAATAGAAGTTGGCTGTTAGAGTTTTCCTTTGTAACTTCCTCTAGATGGTTAGCCATTCCTACTTTTTCTCCTATTTTCTTGATTTGGAAATCCAGCCTGAAGGACCACTAAACTGTGAGATCTTGTTGACATTTACAGAAAAAAATATTCCTACTTACAAAATTTCTTTACTGTTAGAAGCTGCTTTTATTCACTACTGGGCAACATTTTATTATGACATTTCAATATTATTTTTGCTTTAATTATCCGAATGATTATTTCAAAGAGCCAGTGCTTGGTGACTGGTGGAATCAGTTCCCAGATATGACCACTCAGCATTGATAGTGTTTGGACAAACTTTTCTCCCATTTCTGTGATTCTCTGTCTTTATTGCCTTGGGAATGTTAGAATAGACAATGTTTCCTAAATAATACTGTCATTTAACTTCATTTAATTTCTAATTATTTATAAGATAGTTTTATTTGTTTTAACAGTTTATGGACTATTTCAAGACAGCAACTAATGTATTATCTTACAAAAACCCAAGAATTATTTGATGGATGATTCACAAAACTAAAATATTTTCATTAAAGGCTTGGTTGTTTAATGCTCAAGAACAACAACAGGGTTGGGTTATTAGTCAGCACAGTGGCAAAGATTTGAAGGATAAACACTTTTAATTTTTAAGCTCCTTGGAAATAGAAGCTATATACAAATGTCAGTATTTCGTGCTCAGGTGAGGCTAGGATATACCAAGTGATATTAATTAGTGCTTTTGAATCAATATAAAAATGGTAAAAATTCATAACCAACCAATCTATCAAAATGCTAAGTTACAGCTTTCTCAGACATTTGGTACCCTCTTCTTACCTCTTTTCTGGAAGTCTGGAAGTCCCTTGTATGACCCCTTTAAAGCTAGGCTTGTTCTATCACATTTTTGTGTCAAATCTTTTTTCCCTTCTGAAAGCTAAAGTAAAGCTTTCTGAATGATTGATTGGTGAAATGTCCTCTGGACACACTGGTGCGAACGCCATGTAGCCACTGATTGATGTGCTTGCTCTTTCAAGAGCACATTCATTTTATCTTTTCTTACTCACACAATTTATTCATCCCATGATACATTTATACATCTATTATCACTGTCTTTCAATCTTTAAGCAGGTGAACAGACAAAAAGTTAATGCCTATATAGTGGTAAGGCAAGCCTATCTGAAGGAAAAGAAGTGATCACTTATATTCATTTATAGATATATTATATGTAATATATATAACTTCCATATATATGTTAATATACATATATCCAAATATAATGTATATTACTTCTTGTAGGGTTTCTTTTACTATTATTAATGACAAATTTAAAACAGCTTTGGAATCTGAGCCCAGATAGTTTGAGTTGACAAAATGAAGGACAAGAATTGTCTCAAGAAGACTGTTCATCTCAGGGATGCTATAGGGTCAGGAAACCAAATTTCTAAATAGGATCCTATAAACTTTGTAAAGCCTGTTATGTTTTGGAATTCAAAAGTAAAGTATGGCATTTAATTAGACAGCTTTGAAGGCTCCCTCCTGCGACAATGTTCTATGATCTTTTAACAACTATTGACAGTAGTATGAAGAAATTTTATGCTCATAAAAAATTCAAGACCTTATATGCTGGCAGAAGGCTAGTCACAGTTCACATTATTAATATGATTTAAATATGAGCAATTTATAAAATAATTAGTGATATTACTCATCGTTCTGTGAAGCCAGAAATAGTTATCAAACGTGAATATCATCTGAAAGCAAATATTAACCTTATGAATATTTTGGGATTGTTTACAATGAGGTAAGGTGAGAAAATTATCAAGAAAAGTAAGAATTCCTTTAAAAAGTTTGTTACCCTCTGCAATTACAAAGCAGAGGATGTACTGCTCGATGTAAAAGCTGTTTGTTTTGCCCAAGGTCAATTTGCATACATCTTACAGGCCAGTGAACAGTAGAACTGAACTCTCAAATCACCCAATACAAGACACCTTAACTTCTTCACATATTGAAGCATTTTAAAGCATCTTAATATAGCCTTTTCCTACAATAAAAGTGTTATCCTGCTCTTACAATTACAGAGCTCAGCGAAGGAGTATGATCCTGAAAATTCTCAACATAAGAATCCAAACAAGTACAAGAATGAAGCATTCATCAACAGGTTAACATCTATTAAAACATATAGGTGGACATTTACTTCTTCACTAGTCAGTCCAAATATTTATGGAGCACTTAGTTTTCAGCTCTACTTATGCTCTCCCAAATATCTTTATTGGAAATGGTATATCTTCAGATAATAACCTGGATCCAGTTACCCCCTTCCCATTCTCTTTTCCCCATCAGCACTGCCCTTTCTGTCAGAATCTCTCTTTCTCCACCTGTGTCACCCTTTCTAATTGTATATTTTTCTTCAAAGTGCTGCCTGCCTTTTACTGTGCAATAGGATTAGCGCCAGACTGCAGCGAGCAATTTGTTCATCCTTGGAGAGCACATTTGCACTCCCCCATGATACAGGCATTTAAATGATTTTATTCGTTCACCTGTGTTGAACATTAAGGGGGTAAATTTTCAGTCCAGGGATTTGGCTTTAAAACTCCAATTGATGTTAATGAGAATTGGTAATGAGCCCCTTCTTCTTAATTAGTGGCCCCATACCTGTGAGTGCAGGAGGCACAGCCTTGACTCTGGGAGCTTAACGAGGTGATAACAAGGAGAGAATGTTTAAGCCTGGATTTGGGCCTGGTCCATGCTTCCCTGTGCAAACACACTTAAGGAGCTTTGCTTTAATGTAAATGTACTACCTAGCTTTTATGGCCTCACGGACCTTCCCTAAGAACAATTCCTCTTTTCTATAAAAGTCCTCTGGCTCCACAGAGAACAAGGGTAGCAGGGGAACTTAAGTCAAAAGAGAAAGAAGGCAGAGTTTCTCTCTTCTGGTCCTCCAAGTTTTACACCGGAATAAGCTACGTCTTGCTGATTCTGTTTGCCTTGATTAAGGAACACTACAGTTTATAAATCTAACTCTTCAATATGGTCAGTTGAACTTCTAAATGTTATTCAGGATAGGAAGGGTTCAGGTAATAAGGTTCTAACTTTTATAGCATCTCTGCTTAAATGTTAGGATCATGGAGTAAGTTGGCAAATACAGTTTTGATCTTGCACATTTTATCTATCTGAGCTTCCTTTTGCTGCCGCAGTACACAGCCTAATCCAGCAAGACCCAAATGATCATAGAATAATGAAATTTCACTGTAGTGAGCGTAGGACATAAAAGTTGGATTATTGATTGTGCTTGAATGATGTGCTGTAATTTCAGACGCCAACAGAGTGTAGCAAGAGCCCTGCCTGCCAGCTTTCATTAGGGAGACTCACTTTCTTGCCATCAAGTAACTTTTACCAAGTCTCAAGCTAAATCTGGATTTCTTAGCTTACTGAGAACAAATCTTTTTGACTTCAAGCAGTTAATAGGAACTTCAGGACTCAAGAAGGTCTGCTTCAGCAGGGATGGGAGAAACAGCTCCTCCATGGAGACCTATTCACTCTTCAACTTTGCAATTATCCTTCCCACAAAGACTATGTGCTTGCAAGTAGTCAGTCTTTACTGTATTTCTTTACATATATATATATATGTTTATATATATATATATATATATAAACAAGAAATACGAATAAGGTAAAAATCAATTTATTCAATGAAAATATGTCTAAGATATCAAAAATTGATTATGAGCAAAGATGGAGATGTTATAGGATTAAAAGAAACTAGAATCAAAGCACTAGGCGCTTGGAATGTTTTATAATTATTTGTAAAGAATTTGTAAGATGTTAGGAATTTGTTTCTTTACTGAATAATAGGATACAGCTACTTTTTGGGACTGTACTGCTTAGTCTGCCGTTCAAAACAGTATTCTTAATGCTGTGTGTGTATGTGTGTGTGTGTATGAAGTTATTAAGTCACTGATAATTTCCTGAATATTACTGAAATTAGGATACTTTCATGATTAGAGGAAATATTACATTGAAAAGTTGAGTAGTTAAATAAAAACAGGTTTTATATATAAAGGGAAGTTTTATGGTTACATTCCTTATCAAAGTATAAATTCTTTTTATGTAAAGAAATTTTAGAGTGAGAGATCCCGAATAAGATATATTGTATAATTCCACATTCCCCAGGGTAACACGGGCATGTATAAATTATTTTAGGTAAAACTTCTTTATGGTAGAATGAATAATTATTAAAACTTTAAAGACTTTCTACAGCTTTTATATTGGTTATTTTTTATTTCTAATCTCTTTGCAGGTGAGATTTATAATCTTTGAATTACTTAAATAGAATGGATCCTAGAAAATAATACTCTGCTCCAAAGTAAGAGTTAAAGAAGAACTTTAAAAATAGCATATTAGTTATGAATTTGGAACTGATAATGTCTTTTCTGTTATCACTTAAGTTTGTGTAATATGTGAAGGGATGGGAAACTTTCAGAACGTAAAAGTAAATTTAAATACTTATAAGCACAGCATGAGGTAACAAGATCAGTCAATCAACTTCTGATAAGATTGTATAGATATAACCTAATAGCTTGCTGTCCCCTGAAACTAGAGATTCCTGTGTTCAAAGAGAAGGCTATGTCGATGCGCAGTGCCACAGCTGAAAAGAGAAGAAAGGTTTGCTATTAGAATAAGAATTATAATTATTCTGGCATTTTGAGACAAACTGTCAATTAATAAACATCAAAAGAAGAATTTGGTTTTGTGTTTTTCATTAGTGGTCACATAACATGAAAGATCAAATATATGTTGCATAGCAATAAAATCGCAAGCTTACTGGGCTAGGAAATGTGACCCAGCAATTAAGAGCATTTTTTTCTCTTCTAGAGGACATGAGTTAGATTCTCAGCACACAGGTCTGGTGGCTTGAAACTCCAGCTTTAGGGAATCACTGAAGTCTTATGGCTTCCTCAAGCACCTGCACACATGTTTATGCACACACATAATACACATAAATAAATAAAATAAATCTTAATTTCTAATCTCAAGGTTTGAAAGGTACAAGAAATACATTATGCAAATATTCTTATATGGTTTTTATAACTAATATTGCTAATTTTAAAAATATATTTCAAGGTGAAATCAATGGAATGTCTTTTCACATGTTAGTCCTTCCATTAAGCCCTGATACTCTGAGACAATTGTGGATGGATCTGGAAATACGAAGACAAAGATTCACTATCCCAAAAACTCAAAATGGGAAAGGAATAGAGAGGGAAGAAAGAGGCATATGAAACAATAAATGTAATACACAGGTTAGAAGTGGCAGGACTCAGGAAAGAATATGCCAAAGCAAAAGGTCTTTGGTTTTCTGGCAGCCTAGAATGAAAAGACCTTAGAAAGTTGTGAACTGGGGGGGGGGGGGCAGATAAGGCAATGCCTTTCTCTGAAGCCACTCCATTGACTGCTTAAGTTCCAGCCTCCAGAAGATAGTGAATTGCAAATCCATTTCACAGATAACCTATCAATCCATGGAGGATGAGACTGATTATGATCAGAAGAAAGAAGACTGGAGTTGACCCCAAGTAGACTTTGTTCTCAGCACTCCCATAGTTCTTTGGTCCTTATCAATTAAACTGCTTCGTGATTGGTCAGTTTACGTGTATGCTTTCTCTCAATCATACCTCTCACTAATAAAACCTCAGGTTCTAATCAAGGCCTTGTAGAGTATAAAATTCACTCTACCCGTATATGCAATTAACTCAAATAAATGGTCAAAAACTAGCTGCGTAGAGTAATAACACCACCAGCAATGTTATTCTTCATAAATAATACTAAAAGTAAATGCTTATGTAAAACAATGTGGTTAACAGTATTCTAAGTGCTTTACAGACATTAACTCATTTATTCCTCATGCAATGGGTACTCTTAGGGATGTCACTTAGAGATGAAGAAATTAACACTTGGCATCCAAACATCTTTTAGGATGAGTGATCTGTAAAACAAACCAAGGAACACTGCCAGAAGTTTAAGTGACATAAAATCCGTCATCAGTTAATGCTTGCATGCCTATGGCTTCCTCCTCCTCTGGAGCTCCATCTGGAGTTAGGTCACAGTGCTGTGGTCTTACCTAAGGGCACACTGTAAAAAATAAACTGTATTGGATGGCAATTTTTTCTTTTGATTTATAGATTTCTTTTTGCTACAGTACACATTAAGAAATACATATTTTATATAACTTTATTTTACTACTATAGTTACTATATTTTATCTAGTATAGTTCTTAATCATAAATAGTTGCATTAAGGTTTTTATACTGTAATATGGGGGGATCTCAACATTTTTTTAAATACAGATGAGAAGCGTGAATTATAATTGTTTCCTTCAAAAGTGGTCCCGTGTAAGGCAGCAAGCTGGGTGTGTACAGAGTTGGTAATAAAGACAGTAAGGTCTGGTACTGTATAAGAGGTATTTGCCTCAGTTTACTTTTTGGTGTATTAGGAGTATTTAAATAGTTGTCTTTCGATAACAGTCTAATTTTAATATTCAAATACATACAAATTACACTCTCAGAGTTCACTGAAGCCACAGAGCAGGAAAGTATTAACTAAATTTCTAAACTGCATCGTTGGGGTTCTCCCCCTCCCTGTTTTATTTTAAAGAAACATCTGCCGATGAAACAACGTATAAACAGTGGGTAGCGGAAGGAATCATCAAGGGAAGAGAAGAATGGAGGAAAGAAATAAAATTTTTACTGCTTCCTTGGTATAGACTTTTTTTTAGGCTAGAGGAATGGCAGATTCTTATATTCTGGTGTACGGGAACCACATGAATAAAACATGGCTGTGCAAATTCAGTCACTACCTTCTTCCAAAGCACCATTCGGGAATAATACATTTAATGTCTCATCAACTTGCCCAGAAAAGTGAGAGTAAACCTGTGCACACAGACAAAACAACCATAACAAAACCAAGGTGGAAATAAATCTGCTATGGGGAGCGGATCTGATCGACAGTTGAAGGTTTTCAAAACTCTAAGTAATATGCTAGTCACTTAAAATATTCCCACATTCTACCCTCCCCTCATCTTTCCATGTCTTTGAATTTATCTGTCAGTTCTGAAGCATCGTTTTAAGTACCCTCTCCACATTTAGAAATCCAGACCACAGAAGAGCCCTCTTGGCTTTGAAAGCATCAGCTAAATCTCCAGATCATTTACCTGCAAGGTTTATTTGGTGAGGCTAAAGAGGAGCTTCAACCAGCGGCATCTGAGGGCTGAGGCAGTGGAACATCAACAACAAATTGTCATTGGCATTCCGTTTATGAACCTTCAAACGGCATCAGATCTTTTCCATGAGAACCCAGATCAGGTCAGACTAGAGCTGAATATTTCTTAACAAGCTAACCATCAAAAGAATTTGCGTTTTGAATAAAAAGGCTATCATTTGTTGATTTGAATATCAAAGAGATCCACTGCAAACTCCCAGTCTGGAAAAACCTCCCTAAGCTATGCTAGACAGGTGTTTAATAATCTATTATTAAGGCACTATTTTAGGTTACTGAGAATTATAAAAAATAGCTGTAACTGCGAAGCCGCAAATGGGACTGCACAAAGAAACGAATGCTATTAACATACTATTAACAATTCAAAAGAATGAGTTGACATACCAATCAAACTTGTTAATTGACTGTCAATGGCCTGTCCTTGAATATACAACATGACTGCATTATAGATTTCAAATGCTGACAGGAAGACAGTTCCATTTGCATTAACTTCATAAACTGATCAACAACCAAACTGCCACATACATTTGTAATGGGAAGCTGAATCATTTCAATATTCATGGAGTTCTGTAATTGTAAATTAGGTACTGGCAAACAATACAATACTGTACATATTCTAAAATAATCCCAAAATTCATTGACATACTTTCATTCTGAGTTTAAGAGATGGGGGAAAGTTCCATCTTGAAGTGATCATTACTTTAATTTATGGTTCATGCCTGAAGCAAAATTTGTTTGTAACTCGATTTACAACTGTGGTTTTCATTTGCACTTTACTAGCACCCTGCTCCAGGAAATGGGAGGCACAGCCCAGCTTAGTTCTGTATCCTTGTAATTCCAGCATTTGGCAAGGCAGAAGCTGGTGGATTGTGGCTAGTTCAAACCCAACCTGGTCTACATACTGAGTTCTAAGCCAGCTAGGGCTACAGGGTAAGACATCAGAAATAAATTAAAGAACATAAACATCAGTTAGCAAATGGAAATTTTGACCTAAGAATGGTGTTAGTATTGCAGATGAAAGTACATTATGAGCAGGCAGTAAGCAAAGCATAATTTGAGCATGAAAGTAAGGTTCTTCGTTAGTCCTGCACCGGAACCTTCTCATATCCTCTCACATAGATCTGCTGTTCTGAGCCAGACTTTGTATCTATTGATTTTCCATCATTTTGAATATGTATGTATGTATGTATGTATGTATGTATGTATATGGAAAAGAGACATGGAATTTGGGGGTTGTGGGGGGAGGAAAGAAAAGAGAAATTATGTGATTATATTATAATCTAAAAAAATAGTAAAAAAAAAAAAAGATGCATTCCTGGGCTAGCCAAATGCCTGAGAATGTAAAGGCACTTGCTGCCAAAATTGACAACTTGAGTTTGATCCTTGGAATGCACATGACAGAAGACTATAACTATGATTGACTTCCCCCAGATTGTCCTCTGACCTCTACACATATGCCACGGCACTTGCCAACTCACTCCTGTGTGTGTGCGTGTGCACGCGCGCGCACGCGCGCACACACACACACACACAAATATATAAAAATGTTTTATTGAATTTGTATTGAACATATGAAGATTTTCTCTTGTCATTCTCTCTGAAACTATGCTGTTAGCAATCATTTATATAATATTTATATTTTGTATGGAATATTAAATAATTTAGACATGATTCAAACTAGTAGAAAGGAAGATGTATATATGTTACATGCAAATTCTATTTTATTCTAATAAAAGACTTGATCATTTGCAGATTTTAACATTCCCAATAGATACTAAGGTACAACTATGTATATTTATGTTATTAACTATATATATACATATATATATATGTAATTATGTATATATATACATAGATTATGTATTTGTTATGTGTCCCCTTTATGGGATATATTATGCCTAGTTGAATAATGATAAAGAAAAATCTAAATTGATAGAATAATTAACCTTCTAAGGAAAATATTCATATTATTTAGAAAAAGTTTTCTTTTTTCTCATACTGAGATAAAGGGTCTCACTCTGTAGCCTGGGATGTCCAACAACTTTAGAACTTACTACAGTGGTTCTCAACCTGTGGCTCATGACCCTTTTGGGAATTGAACCACCTCTTCTCAGGGGTTGTCTAAGAAACATCAAAAGACACAGATATTCACATTATAATTCATACCAGTAGCAAAATTACAATTATGAAGTAGCAACAAAAACTGTTTTTATGGTTAGGGGTCACCACAACATGAGGAAACTTATATTAAAGTATCATAGCACCAGAAAATAGAGAATCACTGACTTACTATGTAGACTAGATTGGCATAGGACTCTAGAAGTCAGTATGTAGACCAGGCTGACTTGAAACCAACAAAAACCTGCAATCTTGATTTATGGGTGAGTGAATAATAGGTCTGTGTTAGCACATTAGGCAAGACAAATAAATTTAATCCAACCTTCATCTACAAAAGGTACTGAATAAGCTCACACAATCCAAACTAAATGGACACTTTCAAGTCCTCCAGGATTGCTCCACAAAGTTTGAGTACCGTTTTAGAGCTTCAGGGAGAATATCTAGTTAAAAATCAAAGAAAATTATATTCAAACTGAAGTGACATGAACTTCTGGGGGAATTGGCTTTGTAAAAGAATTTGTAAAAATTCTCAAAGAGATCATAGAAACATTTGAGTGGATGGTGAAGACAGAATTTAAAACCTTGGGTTATAACAGAGTATAATATAATGTAATATAACAGTCTCTTCTTTATTCTATTGACTCTCAAATGGATACATCACACATGCATACATACATACATATATACATACATACATACATATACATATAATGATCACTCCTTATAATGCAACCTGTATGTATATGTTTTTAGGGCTGGCCATTTGGTATTGAAGAACTGTGAAAAAATATTTTACTCGCCTGATGTAATTGTCATCTCAGGGGCTTACTGCTGAATAAGCTCACCCTTTCTAGCTCTTTCTGAACTCTGGCTGGCTGGTTCAACTGAGCCAGTCTATCCCAGACTCTCCTTCAAGCTGACTGATTTAAATTGACATTTCATTGAATTGCTCTGCGTGGTCCCTCTGGCAGTCTGTTCTAATTTTCTGGCTCCTTCTCATTCTCTGGCTCATTCTGTCTTTACCCTTGTCTAGCTTCTTCTTTCTGTAACCTATCTCTGTAAAATTGTCTCTAGAAAAACTGCCTCTAAACTCCATGAACGGAAGTCACTTTCAACTCACTAACTCAGCCAAACTGACTAGAACTCAGAGATCTGCATGCCTCTGTTTCCTGAGTGCTGGGATTAAAGGTGTGTAACATCAAGCCTAGACCTAAGCTTTTCTTTACATGAAACTTGTTCTATACCAGGCTGGCCTTGAACTCAGAAATCTGCTTGCCTCTGTCTCCTGGGATTAAAGGTGTATCTGTATTCCAGCTGAATCACACAGACGTAGAAGGTCCCTTGCCAGAGCAGCCATATTGCTGGATTAAAATTCATCTATAAAGAACCAATTGCTATGCCCTTCCCTGGGAAAGACTACTCTTTTTGAAAAGCATTTAGTTGTTTACCCTTTTAAAATTACAATAACATTCACTAGTTTTCTTTCTTCCCTCCAGACCATCCCATGTATCCCTTCTTGATTGCTTTCAAATTAGTGGTCTATTTTTCATTAATTGTTATTGCATGCATTACATATTTGCATTCCTAAGTATAATCTGTTCAGTATGTCTGATGTTACTTGCATGTGTTCAGGTATGATTGTTTAGTATTGTAGAACCAATTGGTGTGCTCTTCTCTCGGGAAGATTGTTTTTCACATCTCAGCTTTCCATGGTTGACTATACTTCTTTTGTGTAGGGTTGAGGCCTCTTGGGTGGCCCACCACCCACTATGGCATGTCTATTGGTACCATTCATGTTTAGCTCATGTTTAGGCTCTAGTATTGGTGAGACTTTATGAATGTAGCTTCTGACATTCCTAAGAGATACAATCTCATAGCAAATTCCCTGATCCTCTGTCTTGGACAATTTTTTTCACGCTCTTCTACAGTGATCCCTGAAAGGTGGGGAAGTTGCTTTATAGATGCATCTGTTGTGGTTGGATGGTCTTCATCTCTTGAACAGAGATATTTGCTTAATGAGGGGCAAGAGCTACACTTACCTGTTGGTATAAGGACAGGTATTTAGAATGCAGTTAGATATTATGCTGGCTTAATAGAGTAAAGTTTGTAGGTTCTCCTCCAGGATTCATGACTTCACTAGTTCTGAGAAGTTGACTAGATTTCCAGTACCAGGCATATTTTCCTCTTGTTGAGACCATCTTACATCCAATTGTTGTGGGTACTGCTAATTATGTATGCCAGTCTTGCACCCATAGAGTTATTGTGCCATGCTGGTTGTTGTGGTTTATAGGTGTCATAACTGGGTAAGACTGTTGGTTGTTTCCTTTCTTTGGAAGCTTACATGGCACTTTCTGGTACCATGAAAACTAATCTTCAGAGACAAGGATTTCAGATCAATTCCAGCTCAGGTGCCTCTGGGTCCAGTGTCTGAAAGATACAATGTTGTCAGCAATAGGTACTTGTTTTCCATCTTTTGGGGCAACCAGAGGCAATGGCAATAGCCTGCAAC
>JADRCH010000088.1:2490906-2570619 GCA_019843965.1 Rhynchomys soricoides
AGCTATGTGTAGGTAGATAGTTAATAGCATGATTCTTCACAGCATTTGCTGCACAGTATTATTTAGCCCTCTGCACTTTTCTGTAGTTCTCCCCTGCCCCCTTTCTTACCTCTTTTCTCTCCCATGTTCCCCTTTATTCTTCCATGAGAATAAAGGACCTCATTACAGAAACACCTACAGGCTCCCAAATTGGTTCAAACCCAAAAGTCCTAGAGGGTCACTTACATTCTCTGCATATCCATAGGACTAAACTGTATGAATTTACTTGAGAATTTTCCTGACAGATTCAGTAGGATGGGAGTGATTTGGGAGCCACGACAACTTAAATACTTCTCAGAGGTATATGCAACTCCAATGTAAAGCTGAGCTCCCCTGCTTATGGAAAAGAGCTCCAGAGAAATGTCTGGTGTGCTTTGGGAAACGGACATCTTGTTCATTAGGATGTTAGCAGAGTTTACTTGAGAATCTCCATCTCAGCACTCTCTATATTGGCCCAATCCATATTGTCAGGCCTCAAGTTATTTACATCAATTTCCACTTGGTATGAATCACCTGATAAGGATTGCTAAGGGAGCAATTTTTCTTGAGTTTTTCCTGAAACAAAACAAAACAAACAAACAAACAAACAAACAAAACCCACCCATTGGTGAGAGATTAGGGTGTGAATCATATTCCTGCACAGGAAGCCCTTTAGAGTTACTTTTATTACAAAGGAGAACATGGCTGTTTCTCCTGGAAGGAAGAACTGGACATGGGAACTATGACAATAGTTGAATAAGTGTAAAGCACAAAAAAGAGGACACTTTGATTCTGATGTCAGTTTACTCTACACATTTTAAACTAATACTGTAAAATTTTCTCCTCCTCAAATTATTGCATTTTTGTTCTGGAAGGGATATTAGAAATACTCTGTTCCAAATAATTTCTTAAGTGAGAAAACAAATGTCTGAGTTAAGAACAGTCATATAGTGCTGAGTGCTGAGTGACGGTTCAGCCAATGGTGGTCTTCAGATACAAAGGTATTAATGATATCAAATACATGGTATTATAGTGAACCTGAGAAGTGCTCCTCACTGATGCCGTAGCTGTCCTGGTGTTGCTGCACAAGGCATTACTCACGTATTTGTAGTAAACAAATGTACTGTGATGCCAGTCATATTAAAGTTAGAACATGCAATTGTGCACCATATTTAATATTTGACAATGAAAAATGATACAAATGCTATAATGTGGTGAATGAATAATAAGGAATAATAAATATCTCTGCTCTTGATTTATTTGCTGATACACTATGCTTTGTGCAATCATTTCATAACATGCCTGTGTACACACACACAACTCACTACAAGCTTGTCTGCTGTGCAGTACTGGTATGCCTCGTACGTCTTGCACTCAGCATCTTTGACTACATCAAGATGCCACAGTTAATGACTGTCCTGTGCCACATAGGTTTGTGGATGTACCCTTTACGATTTTCATACAACAATTTAATTACCTATTGACACAATTTTCAGAATGCTTCCAGGTAGGTTTTGTTTTTTTTTTTTCCAGTAAGCTTATATTTTATTAAATTCATTAATCAAAAGAGAAAAGGAAATTTTTAGATAAAATGGTGAAGGGATCTCTGAATTTTGATGACAATCGTTGTACCTAAATAACTTGTAAATTGCAGAGAGTTTTCCCACCACCCACATTGGTAGATGGGATTCAAAAGGCACAAATAAGTCCTCACTCTCATCAGTTTGTGAGGGAGGAAACTTTAAGGTTAGTCTGTGGTACACCTGGAGATCTTCCTTACCTCATATCTGAGCCACTAACATGATAACAGTTTAAAAGAATGACACAAATATCATCTGATATTTGATGATTCTTTTAGTGCAATATGGCATGATTAACTGTACAACACTGTATATTATAGAAAATTCAGGAATTGAAAGCAAGCATAAAGGGTAACTTTTATTTTTTAATTTTTTTTGCAGGTGCTTAATTTTATAAGATTCCGTTTATTGACTTCTATGCTTTGTATAGCAAAAAGGGTGTTTTTTTTTAATGTCTTGGTTTTTTTATTGGATATTTTCTTACTTTACATTTCAAATGTTTTCCCCTTTCCAGGTCTCCCCTTCTGAAGCCCCCTATTCCATTCCCCTTCCCTCTGCCTCTATGAGGGTGCTCCCCCACCCTCCTACCCACTCCTGCCTTCCAGCTCTGGCATTCCTCTACACTCGGACATCTATCCAGCCTTCACAGGACCAAGGGCCTCTTCTCTCATTGATGCCCGACAAGGAAATTCTCTGCTACATATGCGACCAGAGCCATGGGTCCCTCCATGTGTATTCTTTGGTTGCTGGTCCAGTGCCATGCCCACCAAAGATTAGAGAGCTCTTTAGTAAGTAATTCTTGGTATTTTTGACCAAGATCAGGAATCTTGTTAGAAACAATTCTTGAAGGGCTGTTTTTGCTCTCCAATGATCTTCAGACAGCTCAGCTCTCAATTGAGAAAACTTCTAAAGAAGAACTGCTATTACTTCCTGCCAGCTCATCTCCTGCAGACCAAAAACCCAGTTTTTTATTTACATACCAATTCAATTATTTATTCCATGTTTTCTTTTCATTCCTATAAATCAGCATCCCATGACCCCAGCCCCTTAATTCTTAGAGACAGCAAACACACATTTTGTTTTAACATTGCAAAAGAACTCAGCGATCTGCCTGCCTGTTAAACACAGACATTAGGCTAGCTGTGTAGGACCCCATCCTGAAATACCATTTCTACCTCACCTGGTCCTGGACACACTGTGTCCCAGGCTGACCATGAACTCAGGAATCTGTCTGCCTTTAAGAATTACTTAAAGTGCTGAGATACTCTTTTAGAATGTTTTCTAGCAGCTATCCAGAGAATTATTTTAGTATAGCAAGAGAGGACTGTTTGGAGAACTGTCTCAAGCAGAACATAGAGAGAGAAAGAAAGCAGAACAGAGAGAAAGCAGGCTGGAAAGTTGTTTCCATCAGAACATAGGCCACCAGCTTGGATCCATGATTTGACTTGAGTCATTTGTTTTCTCTGCTCCCAGAAACCCCTTTTCTCACAACCCCTATACAAGCTGAGGCTGGTCCTTGGCATTTAATGAAGACAATGTTTTCATTACTGGGAAATGTTTATGCTTTTATTAGGCTCTCTAATCCTTTCCCGTTTTCTTCTCTATTCCTAGCCCGTAGCACTCCATATTCTCTTTTTTGTATTATTATTGTTGTTGTTGTTATTTTACCTTTTCACTTTACATCCTGTTCACTGCTTCCATCCTGGTCACCCCCCCCCACAGTCCTTCTCCCATTTCCCCTCTTCTCCTCTTCTGAGCGAGTGGGGTCCCCTGGGTATCCCCTTCCCCTGGCACATCAAGTCTCTGTGAGGCTAGGTGCCACTTCTCCCATTGAAGCCATATCTCACTATACAGGAACAGCTTTTGATATAGCCCCTGCTCCAGTTGTTCCACATGAAGACCGGGCTGCACATCTGCTACGTATGTACGGGGAGGCCTAGGTGGAGCCAGTGTATGTTCTTCGGTTTGTGCTTTGGTCTCTGAGTGCCCCAAGGGTCCAGGTTAGTTGATTCTGTTCATATTCCTGTGGAGTTCCTATCCCCTTATGGGATGCAATAATTCCTCCTATTCTTCCATAAGAGTCCCCAAGCTCCATCCACTGTTTGGCTGTGGGTGTCTGCATCTGTCTGAGTCAGCTGCTGGGTGGAGTTTCTCAGAGAACAGCCATACTAGACTCTTGTCTGCAAGCATAACAGAGTATCATTAACAGTGTCGGGGATTGAACACTCCATATTCTTGTTCCTAATATTCTCACCATAGGTTCATCCATCCCTCACATTCCTCAAAGTCCATTTGGTACTGAATTCGCAAGCATAAGCAGGCATTTCTCATCCTACTTCTTGAAATCTTGTGGGGATAACTAAAAAAAGAATATGCTTGGTTAACTATGAATGCAAGGATTTTGCTTCAAGAATGACTATAAATGCACACTCTATGTCTCATTAAGAGAAAGTGTTTTTGACACATAATCTACCATTGAAAGAATACTTTTTGGACTGGGAATGGAGTAGTAGAGATTGAGCCTGATCTGTGCAAGACCCCAGGCTTGATCTCTAGCACGTGTAAAACAAATGAAAACAATCAATAGAACACATCTCTATAATTACAATTCTCATTTCAAGTACTATCAAAATATATATATTTTTCAATTGTAATGTTTTGCGACTCCTTTTTATATTTGGCATAGTGATGACAATGACAATTTCAGGGACATTTGTCTGAAGACCAGAGATAGGTAATGTCACAATGGTTGCTTGTACAGCTCCCTGAGATCAGATCTTCCCATGCTGGTCTTCATTTTCAAACTTCTGGACCCCAGGACATCAGTTGACCTCTTAGAGGATATTACATAGTGATATTCATTAACTTCTTTTGATGAACCTTAAGTCATTCTTTTCATTTGACACATATTATAACATTTTAATACCTACCCATCTTTATACTTATTGATGTCTTGCTTATTGATTTATGAAAAGAAATTCCCAGAAATCAGAGCCCACTATCTACTAAATCATTTTCTCCTAGAAGTCATTTCTGCAAACCTCAGTCCTCCTTTTCCTATCACCTACCAAGATGACTAAGTTGTTTTTTTTTCCTTCTGTAATAGAATGCTTCAAATACATTGCATATTCAGCATCACACAGCTTGTATGGAAGGAGTTTATTCTTCTGAGGTAACACTGCACTGAGTGTGTTCAGAGAATGGTGCTCCTAATCACACTGCCCCTTGCTCTCACACCCCAGAACCATGGAGCTGATATGAAATCCAGTCATAAAAAGTCTTTGTTGTCTTTAAGGTCCGTCCAATTTCCTCCTTGCTTTGTCTTTTGTCTTGTCATTCAGACTTCTTGATTGCAGTCTTCAGAGTGACTAGTTTTTGCAGCTATAATTATGGAATTCCTTCATAAATATCATTCACAATTAATGTATTTGAGGTATACATGTGGCTTCTCTAGAACATTAGACACATTCTAATGTTCATCTAGAACATTCATACCACATTTGAATATGTGGTAAAAAAGCCTAGGATAAATTGATGGGTTAGGATATAGGAGTGATAAATGTCTAGAAATTCAGCAGAAAAACCAATTAATCCAATTCAATTAAAAAATGAGAAATTTTAAAATTATCTTAGCCAAATTTATTGTCAATTCTAGAACTTGACAAAACATCACCCCGTAAAAATAGAAGTATTCTTTTTTTTATTGGATATTTTCTTTATTTACATTTCAAATGTTACCCGTTTTCCTGGTTTCCCCCCTCCAGAAACCCCCTATCCCATTCCCTCTCCCCCTGCTTCTATGAGGGTGTTTCCCCACCCACCCATCCACCCATTCCCACCTCCCTGCCCTCGATTCCCCTACACTGGGGCATCTATCAAGCCTTCATAGGACCTAAGATCTCTCCTCCCATTCACACCTGACAAGGCCATCCTCTGTTATATATGCAGCTGGAGCCATGTGTACTCTTTGGTTGGTAGTCCCTGGGAGCACTGGAGGGTTTGGTTGGTTGGTATTGTTGTTCTTCCAACAGCTCCTTCAGTTCTTTCTCTAACTCCTCCATTGGGGACCCAGCGCTCAGATCAATGGTTGGCTTTGAGCATCTGCCTCTGTATTTGTAGGGCTCTGTATTTGTAGGGCTCTGTATTTGCAGGGCCTCTCAGGAGACAGCTATATCAGGCTCCTGTCAGCAAGCATTTCTTGGCATCCACAATAGTGTCGGGGTTTGGTGACTGTATATGAGATGAATTCCCACGTGAGACAGACTCTGGGTGGCTTTTCCTTCAGTCTCTGCTTTATATTTTGTCTCCATATTTGCCCCCGTGTATATTTTCTTCTCTTTTCTAAGAAGGACCGAAGCACCCACACTTTGGACTTCCTTCTTCTTGAGCTTCATGAGATCTGTGAATTGTATCTTGGGTATTCAGAAACCAGATACACTGAAACTTATAGAGAAGAAAGTGGGGAAGAGCCTGAAACACATGGGCACAGGGGAAATTTTCCTGAACAGAATACCAATGGCTTATGCTCTAAGATCAACAATTGACAAATGGGACCTCATAAAACTGCAAAGCTTCTGTAAGGCAAAGGACACTGTAAATAGGACAAAACAGCAACCAACAGATTGGGGAAAGATCTTTACCAATCCTACATCCGATAGATGGCTAATATCCAATATTTACAAAGAACTTAAGAAATTAGACTTCAGGGAATCAAATAACCCTATTTAAAAAATGGGGAACAGAGCTAAACAGAATTCTCAACTGAGGAATATTGTATGGCCAAGAAGCACCTAAAGAAATGTTCAATATCCTTGGTCATCAGGGAAATGCAAATCAAAACAATCCTGAGATCCTACCTCACACCAGTCAGAATGGCTAAGACAAAAAATTCATGTGATAGCAGATGCTGACAAGGATGTGGAGAAAGAGGAACACTCCTCCATTGTCGGTGGGATTGCAAGGTGGTATAACCACTCTGGAAATCAGTCTGGCAGTTCTTCAGAAAATTGGACATAGTGCTACCTGTGGACCCAACTATACCACTCTTGGGCATATACCCAAAAGATTCCCTAACATATAACAAGGATACATGCTCCATTATGTTCATAGCAGCCTTATTTATAATAGCCAGAAGTTGGAAAGAACCCAGATGTCCTTCTACAGAAGAATGGATACAGAAAATGTGGTACATTTACACAATGGAGTACTATTCAGCTATTAAAAACGATGAATTCACAAAATTCTTAACCAAGTGGATGGAACTAGAAAAAATCATTCTGAGTGAGGTAACCCAATAGCAAAAGAACACACATGTTATGCATTCACTGATAAGTGGATATTAGTCCATAAGCTCTGAATACACAAGAAATACTCTTGAAAATGGTAATTTTAATATAAAAGTGGTCCAAATCATGGTTTAAAATATTTGTACCTGAATTTTGGCTGGTGAAGTCATATAGAGATGAGCTGTCCTACAGCCTGGTCCACAGCCCTGGCACTTTTTCTGTGTTTACTATTTTGGAGCTTATGTGCTTTAAAAAAAGGTAGTAGAATATTAGTAAGACTACCTGTAACTCTTGATTATACAACAGTTAATACATCAATATGAATTTGTGCTATTTTTCTTTCATTAAATATTATAAATGAATATATAAATAAATACTTGGTGGCCTCCTGATTGAGCATTCCAAATGTAAAATTACTGTTGTTTTACATAATTTCTTAAATGTTTCTAAACTAAGTATGGCCCATAAAAATCTCCATTTCATTTTCATGATTCAAAACATTCTTAATCTGTAATTGCTGATTTTCATGTGTTTAAAGGATTCTGAATGTTCTAGGTTTTGATGACATTAAATGCCAAAGTGGGACTTTGCATGTTTACTTTTGATCTATATGTGTGATGTGTATGTATGTACGTGATGTGTGTACATGATGTGTGTTTATGTGTGTATACGATGTGGATATATTATGATGCATGCGTGATGTGTGTGCACATGATATGTGTATGTGTGATGTGTGCATGATGTGTATTTATGTGTGTAAGATGTGTGTGTATGTGTGACATATATGCATATTATATAGATGTATGTGTGATGTGTGTATATTGTGCTGGTATTTATGAGTGTAAGATGTGTGTGTGTATGTGTGTGTGTGTGACAGAGAGATATGGATGAATGTGTGATGTGTGTATATGTTTATATGATATGTGTAAGATGTTTATATATGAAGGATTTGAATGTGTATAAGGTGTGTGTGTGTGTGTGTGTGTGTGTGTGCGTGTGCATACCATGGCATGAGTGTGGAGTTAGAGGATGACTTTCCAGGGTTGGTTCTCTCTTTCCCCAATAGGTCCCAGGGCTGGAACCCAGATTCCAGTTCTGAGAGGAAAGTGCTTTACTTGTTAAGCCTTCTCGTGGACCTTGTCATACATCTTGAAATCTGCCACTAGAATGTTATATGCCTTACTTATTGTAAAGTACAAACTGTAAATAGGAGAATTGTGCAAATATTTGTCCTTAATAATAATTAGAAATTTAGTATGTTAATCTTAAGGAAGAAAGGAAAGTGAAGATGCTCAAGTTTCAGATATTTTGGCTCCATATTTACCTGCCAAAGTAAAACCCTGTTTGAAACATGAGGAACAAGACATAGAAACTTTCTAATGCATAGAGTCCTTTCAAAGGATCTGAGCACATTGCCTTTGATAATAATAAACATAATTTATTCAAATATCATAACAATTAACACTAATAGAAAGATGCTTACATGTCACAGTTCATCTGGAGGTCTCAGACATTTGATGAATATTTTTCATTACTTTCCACAAACCGTCAGTGAGAGATTGGTACGTGGAGATACACAGGCATTAATTAATTCTAGATAATTCTCCCATAAGATCTTTGCATTCATACATGGATAATTATGAGAAGATATCTTACATAGAGTATATACTATATTTTTTTACTTTATGGTGACTTTTCATACAGGTAACAAAAGAAATTCATTTATAGAGATCAAGCTTCATTTATTATTCAAATATACAAATAAACATTTCTTAGATGTCATATTATTTCCTGCTCTTAAGTAGGGAACAAAATCCATTTCCAGACACTATCTAGAGTGTTTCTTGAATGTTGCATCAAGATGGAATCCAAGAATTAATTTATTTCCTTCACAGCCATTTTCTCACTGGAATTAGATTTGATTTGACCTTCATTTAACCTAAATTCTTCTTCTTTTTTTTTTTCTGCCACAGGCAATGTCAGTTTCTCACTCATTATTAGCAAAGTTTTGCTCAAAATAGCATCTACCGTTTCTACTGACCTGCTCCAACTGGTGAATGTCTATATTACCATTATTATGTGGTCAAGCTGAAACCGTAATGGAATCTCTTTAGTTCTTAGAGCTCTCTGGAAACACTGGTTTACAGGTGTTGTTTGAATCCAAAAGGGCTTACTATTTTTAATTTTACATGATGTTAGTAAAAAATTCTGCAAGTAGCTCCTTCACCTCCCACACATTCTCCTGACCTTGCTCTGAGAGTCACTGCCTGCAAATTCAACAGTGCTCATGTGGAACAGCCCTCAGCATCTTAAATTTTTATTCACAGACTATTGTTTTAAAATGATGGTTTACATATAATAATTATATGTAATATATATTGGAATTAACTTTAAATAAAATATGTGTTTAGCACAAGACATATACAATTGTAGACTATTTGATTCAGCAAATATTTACCAATATAGGCATCAAAACACAGAGATAACTATGACCTAAGGCCACAACTGAATTCCCAATTGTATGAAGAAGCTAATACGATGTGCAAAGTGCCCTGGGAACAGAAGGGTAGAGTATCTAGATCTACAAGTGTTCAGAGAATATTGCACTGAGAACATATTTGGTCTCTGATAGATACTTTATAAGCAAAACAGAAAAAACCAAAGTTTAGAAAAATGTGTCAGGCATTCATAAAGGACTGGATGAAAGTTCACAATAACCCTATGTTCACAGTGATTGCTGAAATAAGTATACTATTACCGACTGCAGGAGGCTAGCTATAGTCTAATTAGAAAAATAACCAGACATAAGCTAGAAATTCTGAGTCAGAAAACAGGAAAAAATAAACATCCTTTTACCATAAAGACAATAAAAATAACTTTAAACTTAAGTAGACAATATAATGAAATAAAATACATATTCCTAGAACTGAATTAATTCAGTCATAGAAAGCCAAAGTATTTCTTTTTGATAACCCTTCAAGTGCATTTTTTTCAGCTTGTTATCTTTTTCTTGAAGGCATCTCCAATCTTACACATATCTATGTGCAGCCAGACTGAACAGACATTCTTTAGGCATGTCTTCGAAGAAAGGAATAAGACCTGACAGATTCCTTTGCACAGCAGGCAAAGGAGAGAAGGACAAAGTCTGTGTGGGTTTCCACATCACTTTCTCCATCTGCAAGAGAGTCCTCCTCTGCTCCATGGGGTAAAGGCTTCTGAAGGTACTAGCATCCAGGAAGGCATGCCTTTGGCTTTAAAAAATTCCAGCTCCCTTGCTTTCTCATTAAGACTATCCTACTGTCTTTAAAAACACAACCTTAATTCTCCTAATAGAAAAAAGGTGTCAGTTTAGAAATATAAATTTTTACCAGTTGATAGATAACATATAGAAAGAACAATAATAACAAAAAACAGAAGAGAAATTTAATAAGTTAAAAAATTGTTGTCACAACAGCACATGCTCAGAAACATGACAATGTAAAGTGACTCAGAGTAGTAAAACCCTAAATTGTTTCATCGATGCTGAAGTATTCAGAAAAATACTTCTTGATCCGAATGATTTAGCTAGTTTTAACTGGTTGACTATATACTGGTCCTCTAGGTTGCATGTAGGAAGATATTTTGTACATGTGTGTGAAACCATGTGTGATTTGAACACTTGAACAACTACAGGAGAAATGGTCAGTAAGAACTTATGTATACCTTGGCAGTACAGGAATGGCCACTCAGCTGTATTTGTTATTTGAACACCCACATAGCTATAGGAGCAGTCAATGCAGATGGTTATCAAGTACAGAGAACAACAACAGTCCAAATGTGATGCTTAGAAAGTTAGAAATAGCTCTCTATGCAGCATGCCATTGCATCAAGTACTGTATTTAGAGGAGGCTTTGCAGAGGGAATGGGAAAGAGAAAGAAAGCACAACTAGCTGTTACATTATGTTGCCTGGCTTTCGCTGGCTTTGTAGATAGGTCTAATAAAAAGAAATAAGTTAATAGTTAATGTCCAGCTACTGAATAACCCTGAAACCCTAGTTAAGCACAGTATGATTACTGCTTTATTTGGGTTCATGAACTATTGAAAATTCAAACGTTTGAGTAAATGATTAGTAAACTTTGCTACAGTGCTAACCAAATATACTCTGGTTAGTACCAGTTCACTAATAAATGCTTTTGACCATTCCTTCTGTTTGGTATTGAATATCTAAAATAGGTCAAGTTCTCTATTGTCTCTCATCACTCAGTTTGTTTAAGAGTAGTTGGTACTGCTCCTAGCTACATTAGAGGCTTTCCTTTTCAGCTTGAGGGGAGAGAGGAAGTAGAGGATCAAACCCAAGCCCTAGGCATACTACATAAATGCTCTACCATGGAGCTACATCCCTATTCCTATGTGTTTTCTTGAAAGAAAACAGAAACCTCGTACATCACAGGACTTTGTACATATATGTACTTATATGATGCATGTAAAATTATTAAGGAATGAACAAGAAGTTTGGGGCAGAATCACAGATATTCAGTAGAATGTATGATCATTGTGATAGCACGAAATTATGATGACAATGCCAGTCATCCTTTTGAATGGCACCAAGGATTTAGATACATAAAAGATGAGATGAAACAAACAAAAAACAATGATAATACAGACAGTGGAAACACGCCTGCACTGAATACCAAACAGAACTGCAGAACTGAGAGCGGTGAAAGTCTGCTGCCAGGGGCTTGCTTCCAAAAGACCTTGTAAACTGTGGTAAGTGAGCAGTGAGGAGCTGTTTATCAGACTGGGCGAGATGCCTGGACTTGGACTCGGTCACTTTTACTAAAGTGTGCCAAAAGGTTATGCACCAGGGTAGGTGTTCTTTTCTGCTTTTCTTTGACCCATGAGACTAGATCTGTGGGAGAATTAAGGGCCTTTTCTGTGTCAGTCAGCGTTCTACTGCTGCTTTTTTAACCCATCGGGTAGTTATTCTTATTTCAATGAGTGTTCCTCTGTTCATATTCTGTATCTTTCTGAATCCTACCACCATTAGATTCTCGAGAGTTCCAAATAGCTCTAGTTTGATGATTTGTTTGTGATAATATGTGGCCTTTATAGAGTGTAGAATACATGTTTTAGCTCAACCTGCCATATGCTTATTGGTTTTCTAGAACGATCTGAGGACATTGTGCAGCTTGTCCTATTGTAAAGATAGGACACATAACTTGAGAACAGCCTTAAGTTTTTTCATAAATTGGAAGGACATTAGTTCCTTTTCAAGTCATTTCTTTCTAGATGAAGACATTTTAATACCTTAAGCTTAATACTCTTTTTCTCTGCCACCCTATAAAATGTCTTAAAGTAACTAGTTAGTCAGTTATTTCATTTTTAAAGTTATTTTATTTTTTTCATGTGTATGAGTATTTTGGTTCTTGTGTGTATGTGTATTGTGTGAATACTTGCTGCCTGTGACACTTAGGAGAAAGCACTGGATCCCCTGAAACTGTGCTACAGATGGTTGTGAGCTGCCATGTGGGTGCTGGGAATCAAACCTGAGTCTTCTACAAGAGCAGTATGATCTCTTAACCACTGAGTCATGTAGTGACAACTCTGGAATTTTAGTTCCTTTAAGAAAACAGAAATATTATAAGAGTTTGCTTTCATTTTAATCTCAGGTGTGGGGATATGGGGGCTACTCCGACTGTCCACAGCAGCTGGCTATAATTTGCCTTGTGCTCTAGTAGAGGCATGGTTTGACGTCTGTAGACAATTTCTGTGATTGTGTGACTTTTGGAATTCTGGGAACTTTTAAGGGGTTATATAAATGCTAGGGGCCCGAGACAGGTGGTTGTTCAGGGGTGGTTTGCCGTTTGTTAGTAGTCATTCTCAAAGAAGAAACAAGAAAGAAATCACCTCTCTCTCTCTCTCTCTCTCTCTCTCTCTCTCTCTCTCTCTCTCTCTCATCTATACTATTCTTTCTTTCCTATCTAGTAATCAGATGCAGAGGGGATAAAGGATGGGAAACGAGGAGCCCACATTGTAGCAAAGGTCAACCATAAGTAGTAGCACCTTAATGTGGGGCTCAAAGTTAAGGATAATGGGAAATTTTATTTCAAATGCCATAGAAGAAACAGCAGGGGACAAAGGATGGATTTTTTTCAAGATGCCAGCAAAAAGTTTAATGTGGTTGCTATCTAGTGGTAGAGCGTCAAATTGGGGGTATGAAGGGTGGGAAAAAGAAGAACCCACAAAGTAACAAAGACCGGCTTCAAATCCATCCCTCTAACACCACGTGTTTTCTTAAGATAATATATCTGGTAATAAGATCTACCTAAATCTCCACAAAAAAGGGAGAATTTACACAATTCCAGAAGCCTTTGAGTATAAAACATTCAGATCTATTTAGTGCATTAGTATGAATAAGTCTACTTCAATGGAGTTCAGTCACTCCTTTTTATGTTCTCTTATTTTTTTTTTAAAATACATTTTAAAATTTTAATTACTTCTATTATATGTAGTTATTCTGTTGTGGTCAGGGGAGCCAAGGAACAACATTTGGGAGTCAGTTATCCACTTCTACCATGTGAGTCCTGGATTTCAAGTTCAGGATGTAAAAACTCAAGGCAAACGACTTTACCCACAGAGACATCTCACTGGTCCTTAACAACCTTGTTAAGGGGATGTTTCCAGATGCTTCAAAACATTAACTGACATGCAAGATTTAATTTGAAGAGCTGGGACTGCTTTTTCTTATGCAACACTAGAATGGTATCCATTGGTGTTAACTTTACAAGCAGGAAATACGGAAGAGAAAGGACTAGTGGTGAGAAGATGTAACTTGCCCTGCTCTTCCGTCACTATAGTCTTGAAACAGAAGGATGCCTTTAGAGAGAGAATAATGCAAAGGAGGCCTATCTGGGCTTGGCAATGTCATCAACTGTAGGGTGTCATCCTTAAAATTGAGAACATTTCAATGGTGAACAGAAACATCTGGTTTCTGTTTGGGGGCAGAAATAAACAACTCCCTGATACACACATGTCTCAGTTTCTTCAAGTGGGAAAGAAAGCCACCATTGCTGAGCCTCTAAGTAGACATGCTAAAGGAGGAAGTACATCGTTTAGTGTGCACAGTTTTGTTATGAAAATCCAGTGTCCATTGTACAGCTTAGGACAAACTTAGAGAAACTGCATGACTTGCTGAAGGTCACAGTTTAGGAATTGGCAGAAGCAGGAGTGGACTCCAAGATGACTGACCTATAAGCCACATGTTGGTTAGTCTGGTCTGACTAGAGAGAAGTTAAAGTTGAGGCGGGACGTGAACATTCCTAGGATGTCACTGGAAGCCAGATTTGTAGAAGAGAGTTACCTCAGCTAAACTTGGACTTACGTGACTTACTCTATTTCTACGAAGTTGCTTTTCCAAAGCCCTGCACAATTCCCTTAGACATAGATAGAGTCAAATAATGACCCATGAGTTAAAAACAAAGCATTGGCTTCCTTTCCCAGTCTTTCCACAATTTGAAGAAAATAGGAAAAGAAAACATATGCTTTTCAAATATTTCCTCAGAAAGAGAAGATAAAGCTTTTTATTAAAAATATGCTTCTAACAACAAAAATTGCTTTAAGGAACGCACTGGATCAAGATGCTCCATGATGGAGAGCAACAGAGACATCCAGGCCAGTGAATACAAGGCAACCATGGCCCGGGCATTGTGGGAGTTAGAGTAATCAAGATGACCTTTGTTTTTGGCTCCTTTCTATCAGTATTGTCAGATTCCACACAAGGCAAAGTTGTCCCAGGTGGGTAATGGAACTGTCTTCCTCATACTTATAGGGAGGGGACTAAAAACGCTAACATGGACACTCTGGGGATGAGGGTAGACATGTTTTTCTGGGTGGGTAGAAGCCGCCATGGGAGGACCCGTGGCTTCCTACAGGCGACTGATTTACCTCAGCACGGGAGGGGCAAGAGGCTTCATCACTTCTCAGACAAGTTACTATTTCACAGGGTTTTTGTGAGCATCAAAGACTTAATAAATGTAAAGTGCTTACAAAAAGGCCCTGTGTCTAGGAAGTGTGGACTGAATTGTGTCTCTCTCCGCCATCAAATTGATATGCTGTAGTCTTAAACCCTGATGTGACTATATTTGAAGATAGGGCTCTCAGGAGGCGATTAAAGTTAAACAAGCCCATAAAAGTGAGCCCCTAATTCAACAGGATTGGTGACCTTATAAGAAAGGGAAAAGGAATTTTCTATACTACGCGTATGGAGAAAAGCCATGTGAGGCTACAGTGTTTGCGAGCTAGGAAGACAGCCCTCACTAGAGACCTGACTGGAGATCACAGACTTCTGTTGCCTTTTAAAGCTGTGAGACATACTTCCCTACTGTTTAAGACATCTGGTTGAGGCATTCTGTTATCGGAACCCAAGAAGGCTAATATCATGAATGAAATATCTTTTATTTGAGTATTCTGATTTTTAATTTCTGACTCTAAATCTAAGTCCTATTTACCTTCTAAGGACTAGACAACTTCTGTCTTGTTCTCAAAGATAGCACAGTCCCAGAACAGTAAATGCTACTGTTCAGGTAAACAGCAACAGTAGCTTTCTGCAACTGATAAGGCAAAGAAACATAAGCAAGAAACTATAGCGGAGGTTAGTGCAGATACATGTCACTTGCAGTTATCTCTGAATTGAAAGCACTGTGGAGGAGATAGGATTTAGTATGAAACTTTTTAATTGGCTAGTCTTTCAAAAGTTGAAAGGCAATAACAACTATTAGTGGATTGGTAACACACCAGTGTGCATAACCCCAAAATGTCCATTAGCTTTTATGAAAACAATCCAAATATAAAACTTTTAATGATTTCATACTGAGATGTAACAGCTATAGAAAAATATTTGTCAACTAATTCAAAATATTTAAAGATACAGGTTTTGAATTTAAAATTTTTTAATATTTAACAAAACATAAAAAATTGCAAAACACATCAGGTAAAATTATTTTTCTCTTTTATACTTTGCTCATGGAAGATGAATTCTCTCAACTTTTATTCATAAATATCATTGTTAATAAGCAGAGTTTGAAAGTTCAAATTAGGGGCTAGGAGATAGCTCAGTGGTTA
Source organism: Rhynchomys soricoides (assembly GCA_019843965.1). Classification (NCBI taxonomy): domain Eukaryota; kingdom Metazoa; phylum Chordata; class Mammalia; order Rodentia; family Muridae; genus Rhynchomys; species Rhynchomys soricoides. Next base: position 2,506,890 of record JADRCH010000088.1, read on the forward strand.
AGAGAGCTTGCTGTACTTGCAGAGGACCTGAGTTCAGTTCCTGTATCTACACCAGGCAGGTCCCAACACCCATAACTCCATCTCAGGGAATCGTATGTCTTCTTCTGGCCTCCATGGGCATCTTCACACACATGCACACACCCATACACACACACACACACACACACACACACACACACACACACATACATACACACACACTAAAAATAAAAACAAATCTCTAAAGAGTCAAAAACTCAAGTTATTCCACATACAATGACAAATGATTAGCTATCCTAGGTCTTTGTTGGGCAAGTGTTTATTATTTTTCTATGCCTCCTACCAAAGAATGAATGTATAAATAAATAAATAAATAAATAAGTGTAATGTAGAAATGGATAAGTAATCCTCACCAACCCTTAGTCTCACTACATCCCTAATTCTGAGTGAACTGTCTTTTAAGTCTCAAATGGGCACCTGGAGCCTGTTTTCATAAAGCCTACTCTTATTTCTGGATCTCATGATTATATTTCATCGCTCCTTTCTTTTAAGCCTCTAAACCTAACTATCAGGGTATATACCTGCCTGCAAAGCTTAGAAAATTAAAGACCCAGGAAAAATAATGTTGAAAAGTTATTTGAACATTGTCATTTAAATGTTCTTGATGTATTTGACCCCTGAATAACTGAGTTTAGAAAGCATGACCTAATAACAAGTTTTCACTAAAAATGTTAAAATAACCAAAAGGAGATCTGCCTTTTGACTTAGCAGAAAGCTGGAAGTCAGGAAACTCATTTTCATTTCTACAATATTTCCCAAAGTTATGACTCCTCAATATTCATTCCTTTGTCCAATATATCAGTCCCTTGCAGGTATCACTCTTTGTAGAAAGATAATCATGAACACTGGATAGAAAGGATGCCATTCATTCAGATATTCATCCCTGACCTTTTACTGAAGATCAAGCACAAAGTCAACTTTTAATCTCCTAGAGCCAGCACACCTAAGGAGCATGTGCTGCAGAGGCCCAATAGGGATACCCAGGAAGGGCATGGTAATGCACATGTGTAATCCCAAAGCTCAAGTGGATTCTAAGCCAAGCTGGTCTACAAAGCGAGTTCTTCAACCAGGGCTACATATCAAGTCTGTAGATGACTTGGGTTGACTGCACTGGCCTTCTGTCCACACATTCTCACACCAAACACATCATTGTTGCTATGTTTTTCTTCTCGTTTGCCAACCTATTTGTATCACTTCAAACTGTCTGCCATGGTTTAGACATATTCCATTAAAGAATACACTTGTAATAGGTGAGTGTAGTGGTATATACCTTGTGTTCAAGAGCCTAGATAATATCACCTTGTCTTAAAAAAAGTACAGTACTCAGGCTGGAGAGAGGGGTCAGCTGTACCAAGCAGACAATACTGCATGCAGCTTATATTATCTTTATTTCACCAAAATTATAACAAATTCTCCTGTTCTATTATAACAAACAAAGCTAACAGATCAGTCAGATCCTGTTACCTGAGTCTTTGCAGTATGATTGGGGAACTCAGGTTTCCTCTTGAATTGGGTTCTTCTTTTTTCAAAGGTAAGAAATACTGTATGGTAAGAAAGGAAGTTTGGAGTCACATAGAATAGAGATTGGTACTATTACTCCCCCAGTTATGAGCTGAGCGCTTTCAGACTCATTACACAATTTCCCTGAATCCATCTCTGTCCCTTAAGTGAGCACACTAATTTTCTCTGAAAGGATGACTATGAGAATTAAGTGTCAAGCCACTTGTCATATGTGAGGAACACTGCAAGCCTCCATAGATGTCAGTGTTGTCTCCTGACTAGCCTTTAGTCATCAGACCAGGGTGCAGTTAAGAGTGACTCCTGAGAGGCTCTGCTAGAGCCTGCCAAATACAGAGGCAGATGCTCGCAACCAACCATTGGACTGTGTACGGGGACCCTGATGGAGGAGTTGGAGAAGGGACTGAAGGAGCTGAGGGGGTTTGCAGCCCCATGGTGGGAGCAACAGTGTCAACTGGCCAGAACCCCTGGAGCTCCAGGGGACTGGACCACCAACCAAAGACTACACATGGAGGGGCCCATGTCTCCCGTTGTGCGCTGTGTATGTAGCAAAGGATGGCCTTGTTGGACATCAGTGGGAGGAGCGGCCTTTGGTCCTGTGGGGGTTTCCAGAGGGGAAACCTGGAAAGGGGATAACATTTGAAATGTAAATAAAGAAAATATCAATAAAAGAAAGAAACAGCAGGTGGAAAATATTATATAGCCTTTAGAGAAGCATGTTTTAAATCCTACACAATGTAAAAACTAAAATCTTACTAGTGTGGAAAATACTTATAATTTACTAAAATATATTCACAAAGGATATATTTATTTCATATATATATATATATATATATATATATATATATATATATATATATAGTGAGAGAGAGAGAGAGAGAGAGAGAGAGAGAGAGAGAGAGCCAGGCTTTCCTCATTATTTTTCTTGTTACATGCAGGACTTTTACCGACAGTATTCCTGTGCTCTTGAAGGGGAATGGTCATCATTTTGGGCCATTTACTTTCACATTAGCTCACTTTCCTGGTCAAAGGCAAGACTGATATGACTAGCTCTCTTTGTGTTCCTTGGACACAAGCCCAGGAATGGATCCTCTGGAATTCCATCATCAACATCAACATACTTCAACCCTGTGTACAATCAGTATATAGGATTTTAATAAAAAGATATAGTTGGCTTTTATTCATTGGGAAGTGGCACACACACACACGCACACACACACACACACACATACACACACACCCGCACAACTACCAATGCCCTGGAAAACTGTCTTTGACATTCATCATGTGTGATATATTCTATAGGAATATAAGCTGGTAATAGGTAGAGATGGCTCTGAAGATTAGTCACATTAGTTATTTCTCTAGATTATATGAAACTGTGAGTGTAATCATAAGGGTCTGTGATTTGTGAAGAATGATATTATTGCTGTGATGAAACACCATGACCAGATTGGCTGCCCAGGAGGGGTGGTTTTTCCTGGAAATGACTTATTTTGGACTGTTCCAGTTCTGGGAAACAGAAACTTAGGCCTAGTCTCCCAAACTGCCAGTTCACAGCCTGTCATGGAGTTAGCTTGGCTCTGGCTAACTCTGTGCTCTCAAAATAAACTCTTTTCTGTCCAAGTTGCTGTGCTCATGGTGCTTCATCACAGCAATAGTAACTATAGCTAAGACAACAGGAATAAAAATGTGGGTGGAAAATGAATAAAGAGGAGAAGGAGAATTTGTTTTCAAAATGCTTACCTTATAAGTTCAGAAATACATTACAAGGTGTGCTATATATATTTAACAGGAATAATTGTACATCAGCTGATGAAGCCCTATTTGGGCAGGGAGCAGGGCTTGTGAAAAGCACTACTGGATAAGGGAAGAAACATTTTCCTTCTCATTGTCCTAATAAAAAGACTTTATGGTTGTAATTCAGAGTTGAACCATGAACAAAATAATTTTTATATTAAAAGATGAAAACTTAAAACAAATAAAAAGGGGAAATTTTGGCATGGATCTTCCAACATCTATGAATTAGACACATTAGAGATGTCTATACTCGTGGAAAGAAAAGAAACTGTCTCATTACAAAGGACATTTTGTTCCGACTCTTTATTTTGTTTTATTTGTACCAGCTTTTCAAAAACATTTATAGAAATAAAATATTTTAAAGTAATAATGATTAAATGCTTAATTGATTTTTAAGGTCTTAAATACATGCGTGGGTGCCTCTGTGTATGTAAGTGTACCGTGTACATACTTAGATATCCAAGGAGGCCATGAGGATGTCATCGGATCTCCCAGAACTGGAGTTATAAATAGATGTGAATCACCAGGTATGTGCTGGGAACTGAATTCAGGAGCCCTGCAAGAACAACAAGTACTTTTACCAGATGAACTAACCCAGAATGAATGAGCCCTTAACCCAGAATGAATGAGTGCTAAATAAGTAATTTCTTAATCATTCTCCCTTCCGTTTTGGAAGTAAATACTTCACGCCATATTCATTAGACATATGTTAAGCTGCCATTCTTTGTTCAAATAAGTCACCCCACGTAGCCTATAATAAATAAAATGGACATCCCTGTGGTTTATTTTTCCTAATGAGATCTCTGGCTGACTTCATAGTTGACATGTTTCCTCAAGACTTCCTTTCCACCCTACATAATCCTAAGAAGCAGATTTAAAATCAAGGTGAGCCCTCAAACAGACAGGAGTGAAGCATTGGCAGCAATGGATAAAGCTTACAAGATTCATTAATCATCTCCGAGGCATTGCATTTATTAAAGACAAGTTAGTTAAATCAGAACAGAAAACAAATGGAGTGTATTGCATTAAGACATCTGTCGAAGGCAAAATCTACAACCTCATTTTCAAATACATTAGTGATTTGGTTGTATCAGAGAGTAGAGCTAAGGACCACAGCCACAGGCTTCTCTGTTACCATGACGATTCCCAAGTACTCTAAGAATGCAGCAGGGATGACTTTTCCATGAAAGCACTGAGCCCTGGACCTGTCCAGATGTGATGGGAGCATGTTAGTAAGAGAGTCTTTTGCTACCTCTTTATTTTTCTGAGGTGCTTTGCAGAGTGTCAGTGTTGTTAGTTCTGCAGAAGCTGCTTAGCCCAGTGACTATCTAACTACATGTGCTGCTCCATTCTCTTCTGTTTACTTCACTCTCCATCACTCTTGAATACATACTTCTACATGGCATCCTTCAAGGACAGAGATGCAGCTCCACAAACAGTGGAAACATAAAATGAGTGAGTGTGCAGATGACTGGATGAGCTTACAAGACAATAGAAAACCAGAATGGCTAGGCAACTGGGTCATGACCCTCAGAGATGGGTTCATAAAGTTTAAATGCACTTCCAAGGTTCGTCTATTTAGCATATCACCTTGTTTATTCAACCTAGAAAAGTTTAGATTAAAAGCAGGTCTATAAATTCTCTAGTTACTAGAAGTTCGTGAAAAGTGTTGTAGACGGAGGTTACTTTCTTTTTAATGCCCTCTAACATAATTTTCTATCAAGAAAGGTAACAGATATATTTTTCTTTTACTAAAGATTATTGAAAAGTATATGGCTTTTCCACTTAAGGGAAAATGCTACGCACAAACTAACCAAATTATCTGGCTCTACATGCTTGTGTCTGGTAGAAAAGCAATGTCGCAGGAAGGCAACAGCTACCTATTACTTTTGCATAGTAGTATCTAGCAAAAAAGGGGATAGTATAAAATAGCCAAACATGACATGGTGATGAGGAAAATGGAGTCCTAATTTCCAAATTTTAAGGGAACAAGTATACAAGCTATCTTCTTAAGCCATAGATCCAAGGTGTTACAAAAGAGCAAACAGCATTAATTATAATCAAAAACAAAAACAAAAACCTCATGAGTCAAATGATGATATGTCTGGGAAATAATGCTCATGAAAAGCTGGCTTTTGATAACTAGTGCCATGAAGCAGTTATTATCCCTGATTAGTAAAGCAGTTTGATTGACAGCAACCCATTTTGAAGAACACAGACAGGAGGGCAAGTTTAAAAACATACGAGGCTTAGATAGAGAGGTATTATTTTGCAAACAACAAATGATTTAAAATGGTCTGAACTAACATCATGTGGAGTCACTTTTGTGTTGTAGAACTCAATAAATAATGCTTTTTAAAGACTTCACAGCTCGTCTTGATTTGCTTGTAATTGTAGTCCACTGTTGGTTTCATGGGTATCATGTTTCCAGATACCGAGTGTTGAAAGATTTATTCGTGTTGAGCTGTGCCCTGGGGTAATTTTAGTTTTCATAAAGCCTAATTCCACAATTATAACCACTTGAAAGAAACAGAGTACTCTTCCTATCTAATTCTATAGTATGAAACAACATTTCTATTAGAAGTCCAGTTGTCACAACTGGCTCCGTTTTCATTTTCCTTATACTCTGTACTTAATTTTTTTCATATTAAGCCCTCAACCTACAAATGTTCAACTGTCATAAAAGATCAGTGTTACTCAACTGCCAGCATTAATCTTTTGTTTGAGATGTATAAAGACAAATAAAGGAGACACTGCAAATGTCTCTGCAGCATAAGTAGATCTTGAAATGATAAATACCATAACCTGTGAGCACTAGTTACAGAGTTCTTACATAGAAGAAATTCCTAAATACAGAAGCCAGTGGCATCACTGTCAGGCTCTCCACAAATAAGCTCTCTTCAGTACCTGACATTGGACCTTTCTTTCTTGGGATGCTCTGCTAAATAAGCATGTTCCTTTGCTTGTCGGAATTCTTCATGCCCATTTCCAGAAATGTTGTTGCAGATAAGTAACACTGTCATGTTCATTTTGTCAACCAGGCCACAATTATCCGTTTCTATGTGAAGTCTGGGAACATTAGCAAGGTCAGAAGCAATCTTTCAGAAATCCTTTCCAAATGGTACCGTGTCAGAACTTTCCTGTAAGGAACATCCATAAATAATCTTTTTGGAAATGCACATGTATTTCCCAATGTTTTATATAGTTATATCATGGAAAAAGGGAAGACCAATAGAGCTTTGGGGATTTTGAGCAAAAAAGGGGGTAAAGTCATTCATTGTATGCATTGACTAAATACAGAGCATGTGATACAGAGGTTGCCATAGCTGATTCTTTGATAAACTTTTATGACTTGACTTTGTATTCTTCCTATTTGTTTTATTTTATTTTGACAAATTGCTTATGAAGCATTTGCAACTGATGCACATATCACAAAATTATTTCTGCCAAGCTTCCTCTGTGACCTGCCCGTGGGACATGACAGGCTCCAAGATGCATCGCTCTATCAACCCGAATTTTTCCAGGACAATGCAAATTATGACAAACTCCATCATCCTGAATTATGTGCTTCATGCTAATCTCACTAATTCTGAAGAATCAGGGGGGCTTGCTGTTCTGCTGAAGGGCATACTGTCTGATTGAATGATAGGAAAAGATTTGTCCCCTCCTCATGATCCCAGCTGTGGCCACCACTGTCCCACTTCTTCTAGGCAACTGTGTAAGTTGCATTGCTGAATCAAATTTATATCAACTGAACTTTTTGACAAAGCCTCCACTTTATCAAAAGGGGTAGGGCTTGGGAATAAAATGAGAAGGGAAAATTATATTTGTATGTGTTGTTGGATACTTGCATCCATTTGTAACTGCTTAAAACGAAGAGTAAGAATTACCTTAGAATAAATTTGATTAAAAGAAGAGGGTCTCCACATCCTGAGCTCCCCACTGAAGTTTTGCATACTCAACCACTGCAAATGGTCACCAGAGAAGTCTCTTACAGAGTAAGACAGCTATCCTTGAGAACAATTCTTCTAGGCTTCAGAAGGTGGCGGTAAAACCACACGAAAGAAGCTTAAAGTCTATCTTCCATTCCATGACCACATTGCTGAAGTAAACATCTTTAATTCCCAAAGAAACATATATTTTATCCAGTGGCATAATTTACTTATAACATTAAAACTCAAACACGGAGCAGTTTGTAGCAATAACCATGATTATGCTGTTAGTGGTCCAAATGTCACTGTCTAGATGAAGCTAAACGATACCTAGCATCAGAGAGCTTCTGTGATTTATTTTTTCTGATCATGGGTAGAACTTACATGCTTAAAAGGATCACCAGAAAACTGCCTTCCATAAATAAACACAGGACGGAAAGACTTCAATGATCTCACATCACTGTGCAGAGACATGATTGCAAAGCCCTGTCAGAACAATCAGGTAAATTTTGAATGAAACACTTCCAAAAATCAGGCAAATATCCCGAGTATCTCTAGTGTGATGTTTTGGATTTTAAAATATATTTCTGTGAGCAAATAACTCACCTTGTAAATTAAAATGTGTCTAAACTGTTTTGTCCTTTATAAATGCTTTCTGAAATGTCAGAATAAAATAAAGGCTTTTTAATGCATGTTATGTGTGTAATGCACTGAAATTGATTATTTTAGCTACTTCTAGAAAATGTAACACAATAAATCTGTTTTTAAGTGTTAAGACTAAAATATCCTATTCACACATGTAATAATTTTCTTTTGAGGAGTTCTGGTCTAATGCATATTTCTAACTGGAAATTACAGAATATTATAGTCCTTTTATGCCATTATCATACATCAAATTGAAATTGTTATGCATAGTCCAAAAAGGAATGTAAACTATAGTAAAGTTGCACAGGAATGTAAGCTGAGCTAAGGTTGACAAGGGCTCTACAATGAGCTATAGTTTACCTCTTCTCTACAATAAAGGCAAATTGAAGTCAGCATTTGCATCTGTGCCTTAATGGAATGCCGCATACTTGTTTTAATGTTTCAGCAAGTTACTAGACAAACTTACTATATGTACAGTACAAATCAACATTAAGGTATTACTAAGAAGAGACAGGGAGATCCTTAGCTTTCTACTTTGTTCCCAGTGAGACTCAAGCCCCTCAGAGCAACATGACGATATGAATGTCTCTTCAGCAAAGACACTGGGCACACCCTATGCATGCTGTGGCTTGTTGACATGAACCAGGGCAGGCAGACACCAATAATACATGAAGTGCGGTTCAGAGGCAATTAGGATCAGTTGTCAAGGCCAGGCCATTAATGAAAGAACATGTCAGAGGAGCTGGAGACTTCAATGGTTGAGGGCAAGAAGGCGATTCAGTGTGACAGATCGAGTCCTTCCAGTGTCCTCAGTGGTACATGCTAATACCAGCCTTAACAACCCTTTGTGGCAGTGTATAATGTGACTAACATGGACTTTGATTCAGCAAAATGACTGCTGCCACTGTTAGTCTGTCTCAGTTTGAACAACAGTAACAGCACTGCAACAAATAATTACCTACTTCTATCCCTTTCTGGGCCACTTAAAGCATCCACCCTTTGCTCATGCCATTGCTGGGCTACTTAATGTTAGGGGTGTTTATGTGAAACTTTTTATAAACACATGGAATACTGACTAATAAACTATAATAGATCTCAGAAGGTAAAATAATCAGACCCAACCCAATCTCATGCAGCTAATTCAAGTATGTCAATTTTTTAAATAAAAGAAACAATGCCTACCATATAAGGTAATGCCAGGCAGCATAGCAAGTTATTGAGTTGTGACCCTAACCCATTAGGAGTAAATTAAGCCAACCCCTAAAGACGTGAAAGCTGGAGAGTGTAGAAAACCACCAGGTTGCTACTTTCAAAAAGAAAGCATTTCACAATTCAATTGGAATTTGAAATAAAATCCTATATTCCTATAACTTGGCCAATAGCAATATGTAGGAAACAGGTAAATTATTTAGTTCTCCATGTAAATCATCACAAAGAATGTGTGTTTGTGAGATAGCTCCATACCATAGATGCTTATGCTACAGTGAGATGTTACATCACATACCTACATTGTCTTTATGTCTGGAGACTAGCTATGTTTTTGTCTATGGACCTCCGTTCCCATTTTATTTTCTAGGTTATTTGGATAAGATCTTTTTATGGAATGGAGAAACCCACTTAAAGAAAAATGTCTTAAACTTACTCATAAACTCTGAATGTTCTTGCTCATTCCATGTACACACTCTTCTAGGATTTGCCTCCAGCATTTCAAGCATACAAGATGCTCTTGTGATCTCTTAGGGCTTAAGACAGATAGTTCAACCATATCTACTTATGAGTGACGCTACACAGATGTGAAGAAGGAAATGGAATGTGCATAGAGGTTAACGAAAAATTTGGAGCCGTGGTACCTTTCTATGATGTGTGCATCTCCCCCGCTTTGCTTTGAGGAATTCTTCAGGCCTTATTTTCCTGCCCTATGAACAGGCACTTTTCCCCTTAGCCTGTGTTCAGGCTCTTTGCTCACCTCCTCTCTGACCTTGGCCACTGCCACTCCTTTTTCCTAATACACTTTTCATTATCAGCTTTTCACTTCTTCCTAAGCATCTTTTTTACTCTCCTAAAGTGGCTTAATAAATCAAGCCTCAAGTATCAGCCCAAGCCAGGCCATTGCAAATATCTAAGTGTTCGCAGAATCCCAAACGATTTCAGGAATAATTTCTTTGATTACAATTACTTAAGGAGAAAAATCATGTTAAAATGTATCCTTTCTAATTGTACCCAACCTAAATGCACTCAGATACTTGTGGTTGTTAGTAACCTATTTTATATTAACAATGAGCCTTGTATATTGCCTACCTGCTCCTAAGTGATAGTGAATTTATTCACTGCGTAGAAAATTTCAGCGTTTCAATAATCTTCTCTTGGCTCATCAGCAACACCTCCAGTGTAGGGTCTGCCCTTAATTTGGTTTCTGTTCTGAGCTGTGATTAGGCATGGCTCTCATTCTGAGCTCCTAGTTTCTCCCACTTTTTAGGACTGATGTTACAGCAGAGCTGAGTTAATGGGCAGCAGGAACTAGTTATTTTGTCAGGCTTCTAGGCTGCAAGTCACAAAAACAGGTCTATTGCGAAGTCGGCTATGACTCTATCCATGGGTCAGATCAAGGTTTTGGGGCTAACTAAAATAAAAATGACTTTTGTATTTATTCATTTGGGTAATCAAATATTCAAATGCACCAGAAGGAAATCCCAGGAGGCTGGCCATTCTAGAAAGTGCACATGTCTGCAGTGAGCAACATTTTGGAGAGGGCCTTTGATACTGCATTCATGCCCCACCCCCGCTTTGTCTGAAACCCTGGCATTTCTCATCTGTCATAATGTGTTTACTTTGAGCATAACATTTTAAAGGTATTATTTTGCCTTCTAAAAACTTACTCCTAGAAGGCTTGTTTTCCTTCACAGGCATAATTATATCCCATTTCTTCAATCATTACCTCATATTTTAATAATATGCTGCCATTTGGGTATAGCTATAACCATAATAATGAACACAGGGTTCAAAGATCACTATATATGTAGACGGCATGAACCATTAGCAAGAAATATTCTACACCACAGAGAGCACACTCTACAAAACTCTAAAATCCACTATAGAATTCTGACTAAGGCATCTTTCTGTGTAATTAACATAAATCTCTTTATAATAACAAATAGGGACATTTTTACAGGAAAAATAAAGAAGAGAACACAAATAAATTATAATATGAATAATTTAGTTATCTCTTCATATCTCAACATGGCACTGTGCAGCTATAATAGACCTAAACCAGAACTATTTCACTTAAAAATAAGCCTATCTCTTTTCATATATGTCATTGAGATTCATATCATCCCTCGCGCACAAAAACACATAATTAATCCTAATTGTTTCCAACACTCAGAAGAAGAGAAATGGAATCTGTGGTTTCTCTCTTTTGTGTGTGCTAAGACTTTCTGCCCACAAGGGCACCATTTAGTAAATTACTTCCTCTGAGACTCTGGCCAGTGCCCTCTTGGCCTAGAAGAGTTAATGCAGTTCCTAGAGGTGAGTCACTGAATTCCTGTGTGACAGAAAAATGAAAGTCAGTGACTATTCAGGGATGTCCTACTTTGCTATGAATGATGACCCAGAAACAAGGGGGACAGGCACTTCTTTGAAGCAAGTCTTAACAGGGAAAACGAAGAATATATACAGTAAATGTTGGGTAGGAAGGGAAGCTACAAAAGGAACATAGAAGCTTAATGAACTTTTCTTATGTGGTCATTTGTCAACTTTGAGTTTTTCAAACCGAGATGACTTAATTCTCTGTTACCGTCTCACTGTGTATTAGTTTCACTTAGTATGAAAGAGGAGCACAATCGTCCTTAATTTTTTGGTACTCCAACTTCTAGGTTCTAAGCCTTGTTCAGGGGAAAGAGAGTCCCATACCTCAGCCATCCAACTGATTGTTCCAAGTTTGGCTGATTCTACATTTCCTCTGTAAGCTGTCATTGGGTTTTTGGGGCAGTCATATTCTAAAACATGGCTCCAGTTCCCGAATCAACTCCTAATATAGCAATTTATTCTATGCTCCAGGATACACATTTGCTGTCCCAGTAAATTTCTTCTTTCCCAACATTTTACTCCCTTTCATCCAGTCTTTCCCTCTTCCCAAGTTTCTTTCTTGCCCTACCCGACAAGTCCCGAGAGGTGACACATTCATTTCTTTAGTCATGACTAAGTTCTTAAAGAATCTGTGTATCCTCTTGCCTCTAGATCAGTGGCTCTCAAACTGAAGTCCATGACCCTCTTGGGAGTCAAACGACACTTTCACAGGGGTAATATATCAGATATCCTTCATATCAGATATTTACATTATGATCATAACAGTAGCAAAACTGCAGTTATGAGGTAACAATGAAAATAACTTTATACTTGGGGGTCACCATAACATGATAAACTGTATTAAAAGATTGCAGCATTAGGAATGTTGAGAACCACTGCTCTACATGCTCCTTGATCCCACAGGTCACATTTCACCCGAATTTACAGATCATTGTTACTAATAAAAGTCTTTACACAGTTTCTGCTTCCACAAGTAGCTTCTTTGGTATTGTTCTTTCAAGATCAACTAGATCATGTTGATTGGGACTATAGACATGGTCCATGGCTGTATGCCTCCCTGGATAGCTGCTATGGAAACCCCAAAACATTTATAGACTACATCACCATGCCATAATGCAAAAGACACTGGAAGAGAACAAAAGCCCTCCTTGCATCTTCACAGTATCTCCTGTTCAGCTTCCATTGCACTCTCCTCCCACTATTGACATCTGAAGAGCCAGTTTAATCAACATTATTCATCCTTGCTGAAAACCTGCTATGTGCTATACTGTGCTTGAGATAAAATGGTGATAATGGGGTGCACAGTTCTGATTCCCTAGCGCTTTGGGTAGTAAAGGAGTCAAACTCACCAAACTTTCTCAAAGACACAGGCATACCAGCACCTGTGGGAATGGTGAAAGGCAGAATGTAATAAGATCCGGGTTAGCCAGGTCAGGAAATTAGGGGACATTCTTAAAATGGGAAGCTTCTGCAAAGTGTACAGAGAAATGTATGCAAAGGTCCTGAGGCATGGTGACCTATAAGAGCTCAGTGATGCTGGTTCTTCTCACTGCTCTAGTCACATGGCTGACAGCCACCTCAGGACCGAGAGACTATTTCCAAAAGAGCTTTAGTATTGAGGCCACTTTCGTCACCTAAAATGCTACCACCTTGTCTTTGCAAATCAGAAAGAAACTGATATTGAGCAGACATCTAATACAACCTAGCTTCCCACAGCTCCCTGTCCCATCAGGCTTAGACCAGGACTAAAGGTCCTTCTTTATTCCCACTTGGTTTGACCTCCCTAAACTTTTTCTTAGGCCCTGCAGAAATCAGAATTTCTCAGTGACATCTCACTTTTATAGCCATATTGTTTTTCCTTGACTGTTTTAGTCACTGTGAGACCACCTTATGCTTCAATTCTGCATCTTCCCCTGAGTCCTATGAATACGATTTTGTTTTGTTTTGCTTTGTTTGGTTTTCCATTCTCTCCTCTCATATTCTAGGACCTGGAGCTGGCAATTTTGCCCTTTTCTTTAGAACTTCTAACCTCTTAACACCTCAAGCTGCCACCAGACAGCCACCACTTCCCACTTGATATCATTAGGTATTAATAACTGTGGTCCCACACTCATTCACTGACTGATTGGATCCTGCTTCACTGTCTTTGTGACTTACACTGTCACCATCATCGATGGCTTCTACATGTGAGCAGATAGTCCATCTGCTGAGGTTTGAATGGATCCCTCCAAAACTCACATGTTAGAAATGTAATCTATGAATTGCTGTGTTAATGGAACTTGGTAAATATTTAGGAGTGGATAAAGCCATAATAGTGCAGTCCCTGTAGTAGTATCAATGCCTTTATATAAAGGGGAGGAGAATAAACAATAAAAGGTGAAAAGAGAGAGAGACACACAGACACACACACACATACACACAGAGACAGAGAGACAGGGGAAATAAATCCCCGAGTTAGCACTCTTGCTTAGTGTCACCTTTGTCATGGTGCCCTTTGCCATGTTATAACATAGCACTAAGGTCCCTCTTAGACACAGAGCCCTTCAAAGCCACATGATCCTTTAGCCACTGAAAAATGCCAGAGAAAAACAACTACACAGATCGACATTATTTAATTACAAATCAATCTGCTGCCCAAGCCCACTACAATTCCTTAGAGTCTCAGCTTCCTTTCTGTTGCTGTGACAAAACAAACAAGCAGATAAACAACAAAACAACAACAACAAGAACAAAAAAAACCAACAACATCCAACTCTGACCAAAAGCACCTTAGATGAAGAGAGAAATTATTTCAGCTTCCATGGAACTGTGAACTCAAGGCAGAAACCTGGGAACAGGAATTATGGAGGGACACAGCTTGCTGGCTTGCACCTTGGCTTATTTAGACCCCTGCTCAGCTGACTTTCCTATAGTGCCCAAGAACTCCTGGCTAGGGAATGGTTCCATTCACAGTGTGCTGGGCCTTCCTATGTTAATTAACAATCTTGACATACCCCCCACCTCTAAGGCCAATCTTATAAAAATAGTTAATTACTCAATTGAGACTCTTTTCTAAGTGGATGTTGACAGTTGATGCTAGCTACTGTGCTTCGTGTGTTTAAATTTTCTCCCTCTCTTGACAACCACTTCCTATATCTTCCTTTCCCTAAATTGATGACATAATGCTTTCCCATCATGCTGCATCTTCCCGTAGACTACAGTAGAATTATCCTCTCTCATCTAAGATTAATCATTCCGTTCCAAGTTTCCACCTAGTCAACCTCATGGAGACTTGTATTCTGAAACTATTCTTTTACTACCATGTGTGTTGTTGTATTGGAACAGGTTATAACCATTAACATATACAATATTCTGTAATCACTCCCATCTTAAAAACGATCGTTTCTTATTCTACTTCTTATACCCAGCTTCCCTTGTCTACAAAACAATATTTCAGCTGCCTTTAATAGCAAATTCCTTGAAGTAAGAGCCCATACTTACCAGCTCTCCTCCCATTTCTACTGTGGACATTACCTACCAGGCTTTTTTTCCCACGAGTCTGCTGAACTGTGGCTGGTCTGAGTTCTCAGTACACTTTCACAAGCCACTGAGCTCAGTTTTATGATATCAAATTTTTTCTATCTGGACTTTTCTTTTCCTTCTACCTGATTATTTTTTTAAATATATATCTTCATTTAAAAATGAAATATAATTATATCATCCAATGGGAGAAATTCTCCATTTCTTCTTCCAATCCCTTCCATGTCTCTCTTCCACCTGTTATTCTGTCTCTCAAATTTATGACATCTTTTTCTCTGTTATTTTTACATATATGTATAAACACAGCAATGGTATTTACAACCTGCTGAATCTGTTTAGTGTTGCCTGTATGTATATGATTTCGGGGCTGACCACTTGGAATTGGACAATTTAGAGGCTCATCAATTGGAAAAAGCAAGTTCTCCTTCTCCCAGAAGTACTTAGTTGCCCTCAGTTCTTTGTCTATGAATGGAGACCTGTGAGACAGCCCTCTTCCATTACAATATGTCTACTGGTATTGTTGAGTTATCGTGGATTTAGATTCCTTGTTATTTCTAGGAGACATAATTTGGCTTCTTTTATTCTGGTCCTCTGGTTCTTACAATCTTCCGATCCTATCTTCTAAGATTTTCCCTGAGCCTTTGATGTGGGAGTTGTGTTGTAGAAATATCCCTTGCACCTTGGAACCCTATGGTAAATTTGTTTATGCATTTTGATGAGTGATATGTGCCATAGCTGGAATACAGAGAGCCAAGAAAGAAGAGTAGGTGGTAAGCTAGCAGGATGGGGTGGGGGTGGGTTATCACATAGTGCTCATATGACAGATAGAACGACTTCAATTTTATTGTGAATTTAATAATATCTACTGAATTTTATGATCAATTTTAAAACAATAGAAGATGATTGTGAATTTTACTTGAAGAAGAAATTACAGGGGATAGAAAAAGAGAAGTGTGGAGAAGATAGAAAAAGAGAAGTGTGGAGAAGACTTGGTCACAGGCCTGCTCTACTCCACAGAGAAGAATGGGGGCTGCATGGATGAGGAGTGTACGGATGGAGAAGATAGGCTGCAGGCAGACAGAAATGGACAAATTATGGAGCAGAGGTAGTGCAATTTGTTGATGGATACAATAGACAAGGAAGGATTGAAAATTTCGGCTTCAGAACTGTTAGACTATTTATGTTGTTTCCTGAAATGGAGAAGAAATAAATTGTATGTATAGGTGGATGTGTAGGAATGAGCTGAGTTTACATACTATTGCAGAGCATATTTTCTATGCTTTTGTGCTGGGTCTGGCTATTTCTCACATGGTTTTAATCAATGTCTCCTTTCCAAGGGCTGGTGCTTTCCAAGACAGTTAAGAAATAAAGCTTGCCCTTGATCAAGTTCTCTTGTGTCTTGGTGAGGTGTCAGAAACGTGGTGGTGTGATTGCACCAGGTCTTAGACATTACCCAATCACGCTGCCTACCTTACAGAACTGCACTAGACAGAGTCACTAATACATCTATTATCTTCTCTCAGAATGTGAGAGATATCATGTGATGTCCAATGTTAGGATTGCATTATCACACTGCAGTTATGACAGATTATTTCTTGATGTGAGCAACTGTAAAATGGTCTTGCTTCCAAGGTTTAAAGAAAGAAACTAAAAATCGTGCTTTATCAATTTCATATATACAATGGACTTTGGTCATATTTTCTTGAATTATCCTCTCTTCTCTTTTTTTTCCTGTCAAACCTCTATTTCTCAAAAGTTCCCTTTCACTTACTCATGTCTTACTCGTGTGTGTGTGTGTGTGTGTGTGTGTGTGTGTGTATGTGTGATTGTGTCCATCCCACTGCATTTAATTAGGGGTTGTTTACATGAGTATAGATAGGGGAATTATTTGGCTCATCAAGGGCAACTCATCAGAACTATACCACACTCCACTTAGAATATGACTCCTACATCCCAGCAACCATAGCTGCCTAGAGCTCTGCAGGGAAGGCTGGAGTCTTAAGAGTGCCTCCCTATACATGATAGAATGTTAATGGGCCTAGCTGTTCCAGATCTTGGGCAGGTAGCCATAGTTTCTGTCATGTCATGATTTCAACAACCTTGCTCTATCCAGAAAATAGTATTTCACAGCACTCCTTCCCACCCTTCAGCTCTCCTTTATTCCCAACCTTCTTCTTTGATATTCTTTGTTCTTTGAGCCTTGGAGGGGGTAATATAGATGCTCTATTCAGGGTTGAACATTCAACCATCACGCAGTCTCAGCATTTTGACCAATTATGTGTCTATGAATTAACCTTCACCCAACTGTAAAACAGAACTTTGAGGGCATCCTGGTCTATAGCACCAAAGATATGTCTCTAAAACTAAAACAAGAAAACTTAAAGAAGTAAATGAAGGTAAAACCAATGACAAAGAAGAAAATATTAAAATTATAAAGAGTCAAGAAAATTAATTCTATTCTACCATATATTATAGTTGAGACATACTACACGTATTATACTTGTAAATATATATGTATATATATGCAAACTATGATTTATATATACAATGCAACTATTGTCAAGAACTAAGCCAAACCATGTTAAATACCACATCTTTGGTAACCAAAAAGGTTGCCCCTAGTGTAAATAGATCCTTGGGGGTATTTATTTTCTCATTTGCAGCTATCATTTTCAAAGTGTGCTATATTTCCTGTGTAACACATTTTTCATCTCCCCAATTACTGACGATCTTTTTTCTACTATCAAAATGATCATTTGTTTCTTTATTGTGGTAGATGAGACATGCTTTCATTGTTCCATCTCACAAGCTGTGCAGATCCTACCCACTGTTCTTGCCTGCAGCACTTCACATTATTGGTGTATTATTTCATGCATGCCCTACTCTCTTATCAATTGCTTTTGAAGTAATGTTAATAGACTAGAAAATTGAGACATTTATGAAGTATAGGCAGTGTTTATGAAAAAATCCATAAAATATGACACAGGCAAGACAAGATAAAAGCAGCATTTTAATAGATTATGGCAAAGAGATCCTGTCAGACTTGACAACTGACTCCTTTGAGATCACTAATTTTTATAGGATTAATTCTGTGGTATAAAAAGTGAAGTTAAATGTCCTAATTAATCTGTAAATAGCATACTCACAATTAAACCTCATGGCCCCTTCTTGGATTGGGGTTGCGGTGATTTTTGAAGAGTAATTATCTCATATTCATAACGAAGGAGGTTTTCCTTTTCCTCCTCTTTTTCTCCCCCGTGACATTTCAGCTAAATATTCACTAGCATTCAGACTGCAATAGTAGTCTTCTAAACGCAAATTGGCTCACAGCTTAGTGTGTAACCACACCTAACCACACCGGTCTCTGTAAGATGCGCATTTTTGAATTGTTTATGTAAAAATGAAATTTGTAAACATAATCTGAGAGTTTTATTGGATTAATTGTGTGGAGGAGAAAAGCCAGAGTCTCTCTATTTGATCACAATAATTCTTTGAGTCACAACTTGTAGCATCCAGAGGGTATCCATAAGGGAAGCCCTATTTTTGAGGAAGGAGTTACATAAATGGATGGATGAATGAGTGAATAAATAAATAAATAAATAAATAAATAAATAAAGGCACTGTATATCTTTTCCATCAAGAAACTGTGGTAGGGCACTTGAGAATTATTGGCTCTATTCATCTTTCTTTCTTATGCCTTTCATTTTTGAATTGTAAAACCTTTTTTTAAATATCAATTTGTTTTTAGTTTTTGAGAGAGAGCCTAATGTAGACAAGGCTAGCCTTGACCTGGCTGTGTAACTAAGATGACTTTAAACTTCTGATCCTCCTGCCTCAACCTCCTGCATGCTGCAATTACTGGTATGTACCTGGCTTATGGAAGGATGGAGTCACACTGAGGGCTTCAGACATGGTAGAGAAGCACTCTATCCACTGAATTATACCCTCAAACATGGATTTTGTAAATCTTTCTGTCAATTACAATGTTATCTGCAGGTAGTCAGATGGAAATATTGCACTTTGTTAAATATAAAAGATTCTAGAATATTTTCTAAAGGGTGGGTGTTAACAATAATGCATGCTAAGCTTGAGGATTTGCATTCATTATTACATCAGATCCTTACAAGAGCTCTGAAGACAGGTATTATTGCTACCACCTTGTGAAAACTAAAATCTCGGAGAGTCTGCCATATTAAAGGACTTTCCCATATCTCACAGATGTTCATTGATTTAAGATGAGGTTAAGTCCTCCTAAGCTTGTGCTACAGTGAAAATATCATAGGTTGGAAATGGGTTTTAATACAGGTTATCTACTGAACCTTGAGCAGCACAATGCACTGAAGATTGCTGGCATCCTTCACAACCAAACAAATAACTGGGAGCTGTGTTCTGATGTTGCTGTCCAGCATCTCATAAGAATACTAGACAGTGTGCTCTCACCTTCTTCCCAGCAGCACACAAATATAATGTGTTATGTACCCAATGACCTTGAACTAGATCAAAATTTAAACATGAAGCATGGATTTCAGGGAATGTTCTTAGCTTTTATACTATTGTAAAGTCAAAAAGTTATTGACAAACATTTTAAACACTGAGAATATATGCAGTAGTGGCAGAAAAGATTCTGGTAGCCAGATTCCAGACTTAAAATCTTGTGCATTTTTCCACTGTCATTAAACCAAAAATTATGTTTTTGAAATCAGAAACAATCCACTGATAAAGTAAAATATTCTAACAACGTTGGTGACATATAAATTACACAGAGCAGTGGGTTCTCAAGTAAGAAAAACAAAGGGGTTGGTAATATCCTGTTGTGTTTCTCTACCACTCTGAAATGTGTGAGGTTGCATAAGAACGGTTTTAGAGATGAAAATTCAAGCCTGCTAGACTGAGGGTGAACTGTCTGAAAATATATGGACCATTGGTAAAGAAACCACATCCAAATCATAGCAAATGGCTGTTTATGTCATCTGAGAACCTAGGTGGTTGCTTTGCTGGAGGGACAGTTGTCTAAATGACAGCCATATAATATCTTACAGTCTGAAGAGACTCATAGCCTCCATCTCAGCCTCCTGAGGTGCTGGGATTAAAGCCAGGAGACACCTCACTCAACTGAATATTGTTTTTCTTTTTGAGGGATGGGGGGAGATTCACCTTTTAAGAGAAGTCAGTCATTGTCTCATTAAGTTCTAATAGAAAACAAAACTGGATGTTAATTCTTTAATTTTAAGAATATATACTCAAGGTCATACGTAAACACTATTGAAGATGAAATGTAACAAGCTATTTCCTACTCCCACGTTTAAGAGCTCTTTAAATTGTCACTACTTGGACATAATATAAATATAAGAAGGTGAATATTTAGAAATAAAAATCCAGTTTTCTGATGTTTACAGTCTTATGCAAATTGTTTAAATATTTTCTCGGCTAGACTAATTTGTAGGAGTGACACATTTATCAGATCATCTACCTTGCAAAATTATCTAGGAACCCACTTACATATCTCACGAAGAAACTAACAAAACAGAGAGGAGGTAGTAGTTCAGGATTGTGTGTCACAGTCCTCTCAAATGCAGAACTAAACTCAGAATTCTAAGTTCAACTTCCTCCTCCAAAAAATTCACTTATTTGGTTTTATTTTTCTACTAGACCCTGGATGCATGTATTCCAAGATTTGAGAGTGCTCCATGATGAAGCATCCTTCAAGAATAGATAGGCTCAGCGTTAAAGATTTTGAAAAGACATACTAAGCTGACAGAAGGAGAAAATAATAAATGACATGCTTTTTATCTCTAAACTCTCTAATTCCACAAAAACACCCTAAAGCTTTAGCCTTGGGTAAAAAATATTTGAAATGCCAAATCTGGTTATCTATCGGTCTCTGTGTGTGTTGGGAGGGATTACTGTGGTTAAGTGTAGTGTCAGTCTCTTCATAGCAGGCATTACTTCTGATGTTCCAGTAAGAATGCCTATCTTGATTTTTCAAGTGATACTTACCCAAGGAGAAAAGAAAACAAGAGTATGTTTAAGGCATTCTCCGAAGCTCATCTCCATCAGGCTATGGTGATTGTTAGAAAGGAAGAAAGAAAGAAAGAAAGAAAGAAAGAAAGAAAGAAAGAAAGAAAGAAAGGAAGGAAAGAAGGAAGGAAAGAAAGAAAGAGAGAGAGAGGGAAACAGAGCAAGCTGAAGCTACATTATTTTCACTCACATCCTTGGACTACAAATCTCAAGTATACGTGACAGACTTACAAAGCATCATTATCAAGTTTGTAATTCTGATTATTTTATACCATAACATTATTCTACAACTGAAAACAGAAACAAGCTATCCACAGAGGGACACTGCCAGTATTACTGTTTTCATGGGTTCCTAAGGGAAGTAGTAAATGCCATCCCCGCCCTGTATGGTAGACACACCATGCAATTTCCACGTGACCAAACCACGTGCTCAGGAATGCTACAGAGCTACGCATAAAGAGTTTTCAATCCCTGAGAATATTTATTGAATAAACAAACTTGAATATTTTTGAGTCAGGAAGTACACTGTGACTCTATGGTAGATGTTTTAACTATTTTTAAAGGGCGCAAGGATTCTTTTCTAGAGTTTGTAATATCTTTGTGCAATTATTAGTAACATTCCTGATTTTCACTAAGTGTTTGATGTTTGTATTGGAAACAAAGGCTGTAATCTTAAAGAACTATTTTCCATGACTTTAACCACATACACACACATGCTCTGTAACTACGAAATTAATGTTTTCCAAACCAATTGTGTGTTTAGTTTCTGCTTACTTCCAAGACTCAGACCATTCACATCTTTACTTCTGGGTCCCCCCTCCCAACAGTGAATCATATATTAGGAGTTTATAATTGCCTTTATATCTACCATTCCTCTGATTGTCATGAACGCTCCTGTGTCAGGGCTGGAGAACATTTGAGGAAGACACAGAGGAAATTTCAAGGTTTTGGTTATTGTGCTCTAGAAAGATCTGGGTCTGGTGGTGTACACTTGTCATCAAAACATGTGGGTCATCTTCTGCCAGCTTAGGTAAATAAAACACTGCCTCAACACACACGCACACACACACTCACATACGGGGGGGGTGGAGAGAGAGAGAGAGAGAGAGAGAGAGAGAGACCTACAAGACTTAACACTAACCCATTTATACCTACATTTCTTACAAAGATAAGCTGTGGTTTAATTTTTAAAAATTTTTAATCACTGTTCTTTATTCTTGTGTTCAGTAATGATGTTGGAACAGTCAGCCTTTAACATCTGTGCACTTTGAATCACCTTAGCCAGCTGGTTCCTCTCAAGACTGTTCATCTTTTGTTCTTACTATGCTCTGACCCAGGGCCACAGCCTTAAGACAGCAATATGCTTTCTGTGCCAGGATATCCTCTTCAATAGTGTCAGGCAGCTTCAAAAGATTGATGTGCTAGTCTGGGGCTCTGGTATTTTTCTCTTCAGTAAGTCTCCAGTAAATCTATAGCTCATTCTATAAGAATGCTAATTAGACTACTCTTGCTAACTTCATGAACATTTTTTTCCCTCTGTATCTTGAAGGTGAGCTTAAAGTCTATTATACAGTATGTTGCTAAAATAATTTTTATAATATTGCATATAAATAAAACATACTCCTTATCATGGAAAACAATTCAACAGTGAATTTAATTGGCTTTCCTCTTCCGGAGTTCTGCCATGCATCTTAGCTGTGAGCCTAAAGCAAGAGACCAGAAATCACTTCCTTCTTGCAACCATTCCTTTTATCTACAGCTCTTTCCTACATGGATTGAGATATTCTCTGTAACCCCAACAGGTATCTTATAATCAACTTACAGAAAAGAAAGGTTTATTTTGCCTCACAGTGGGTAGGAATGCTGGGTCATGATGTTGGCAAGCACTTGGCAGTGTGAGATTACTCAATTCATGGCCATGAAGAAAAAGAGAGAAAGAAGCAGCCACGGTCTTATCTACTGATCCTACCACTGAGCCCCACTTTTCAATATTTGACCAAATTTCAACATCTACATCTTTGAGGACATCAAATTACTATGCAAATATTCCTTACCTGAATTGTTCTGCACCTCTCCTGAGGTCAAACTGCTTAGTTAATTTGTTCCCTGTCACTCAAATTCCTTGAAGTTCATAGAGTCACTTTTACTATGGTGATGTTTTCACATGAAGACAGGACTCTTTCATTTCAGGGTTTTCTCTGAACTTCTTGCTTTAACACACTTGTGCCATGTTTTTCAGTTTGCTGGGATGGGGGTTTTCAAAATCCTGTGGAAGCTTCATCCAAATCTATGATTATCGGGCTTTAACTTCTGCCCATTCTTGTGAAGTTTTGGACTTTCCTTCCAAATAAGTTTTTCCTCTCAGAAAACTCCAGAGTCATTGTGGTTCTTCGAGATCTGTCTCTCCTGCAGAGAACACACTCAACCCATCAGATTTGCTTCTAAACCAAGACCCAGACCAGGAAAGGTCAGGGAGTGAGAAATGGGCAGATGCAATGCAAGGCTAGAATAGAGAAGGATAGGAAGGAGGGCCATGATACAGAAAGGCATTGGAAAGCCTGCCTCAGGTACGTTGCAAAGTATTCCTTCAGAATATTATATTTAATTAGGTTTCCCCCACAGATCATTTTAATATTTATAACCATACGGTAGAGAGATTCAGTAATGACCATGTTTTTGGATTAAAATTAGTATTGAGGAGGTGTGAGTGCAGGATGCCTTCACATGCAACATTGAGAAGAACAGGATTGCATTTACTCAGTGCTAAGAACAAGATGCATAGCCACAGCCTACCCAAAAGGAAACAGCATACAAAACAAAGGCTTTTTATCATTAAGAATGGAATTACAATTTTGAAAAATATTAGTGTTATAAAAGACCCAGGAAAGCTTCACAGAACAAAAGAAATTATGTAAAATGTGATCCTAAGATGAGTCCTATATTAGAAGAAAAATAATGACATAAAAAGTACCGTTTAGTCAACACATTAAATTAGAATGCAGAGGAAAATTTTAAAAAGGGTCATGCATATGTTTACTTCTACGTAAGACAATATTCTTATTTTAGGAAGTTGAAGGGCATAGGGTAATTTGCTAATTTCATAAATTTAAGGAGGCTGTGCTGGCATATATATGAATTTCACATGCTCTGACCATATCTATATGCAATGAGTGACAAGAATCCATATGATAAAGCAAATGAGACATATGTCAACACACTGAATATGAGCAGAATGCAGAAACGTACACATTCTGTATGTTTTGTGTAGTTTGCTGAGATAATTGTAAAGTAAAACTACGAAGAAAAACTACTTTTGAACATTAAATGCGTCCATAATTTTTCAGAAAAATAACAGTATAAGTGATATATGTATCAGCTAATAGATTTGCTCATTCTAAAATCTAAATATGTTCTCTACAAATATGTAACCAGGGACAAGATGGATCGGCTGGAAAAACTGCTTGTTGCCATGTCTGATGATCTGAATTGCCTCCCAAACCCCACATGATGAAAAGACAGAACTGACTCCTGATAGCTGTCCTCTAACCACATACCTGCCACGCTGTGTGTGCACTCTAAACAAACACATCTCCAAAAGCAAGTGCAAATTTAAGACAAGTAAACATGCATCTATACAAATGTTTACATGTATATGAGCATTTTTAATATATGCATATGTGTATAATATACATGTGATTATAGTAATATATAATACATGCATATGTGCATGTTTAATATATACACATGTGTATATGTTTATGTATGTGTGTATGTTTACTATACATATGTATTATGCATGATTAATTGTTTTATATTTGTGGTATTAACATATATAAGTACATGTTATTTGAAAACCCCAGAAGCAAAATAAATAATCTTACCAATAAATAAAACAGACCTCACTAGCTGTGGGAAGTGATGGATCTGAGAAAGCTATGAGGTTTGTGTTCTAGACAAAAAAAACTTTGCCTACTTGGTAAAGAGTCATGAAACAACTTAGAATGACTATAATTTAGAAAATCAATGCCTTTTCACATCACAGTATATACTTACACCTAAAGAAAATTCTTTTTTCTTCTTATGCTATAAACATGGAGGACTTAAAATATCTGTGTTTTAAGAAGATATATATGAGAAAATGTATCGGGGCCTATGTTATTTATACTACTGGACACTAAATATAATAACTTCTATAAATAAAACAATGAGGTTATGGACATCAGAGACGGAGTTCATACCCACAAAAGCAGATTAAGAGCCATCACCACAGTAGAACGCTGAGAATGAGGTGGACATTGAAAATATCTTCCCAGAGCATCTGGCACTAACACTACCCAGATCACATGTGTTCTCAAACACTTATTTATGGAACAGTCAAATGTTAGGCATTCCAGCTTTGCTTGGAAATGGTTTATGAACTGAAGTCATGTGCACGAGCTCATCCTCAGTACTCATTGTAGAGGGAGGCGTGTGAGGAAACCATTAACTGGGAACTGAAGTTTGATTATAGTTTGGCCTTCTGACAGCTTTTTGGGGTCTGAGATTGGGATGAGAGCTGAACAGCTTGCCATGTGAGACTCATTTCATTCTAGATCAGAAAACTTAGTAAGTGTGTCATGATTACAATTTTGGCAGTTCTCTTTTGGATACAAAGAAAATCGTATGGTGAGGGTGGGTTGGCGAGGTACAGAGAAAATGGCATCATGATGTAAAATAACTAAGAATGGAAAAATACTTTTATCAACCTATCGCTGAGTGTGTGTGTGTGTGTGTGTGTGTGTGTGTGTGTGTGTGTGTGTGTGTGTTTGACGTACATGGGTTGGTCTTGACAATGCCTAATAGATGAAAGAGAACAGAGGATGGAATTTCAGAAAGAACTCAGATAGGATGCAAGAAAGATAGTTAAGATGTTGTAAGGATGCAGGCAGAATACAGGAAAGGTGAAAGACATCATAGGATAAGATATTATCCTAAGGTAATCCTTTAAGAAGAGTTGAGAAAATTGTGAACCTTGTCTTCTTTGAGACAGGATCAACGCTAAAGGGCTTAAACCTCCTTCGTTCCTTCCTTCCTCCCTCCCTTCGTTTCTTCCTTTGTTCCTTCCTTCCTTCCTTGCTTGCTTCCGTCCTTCCTTTTGGTTTTGGTTGTTGTTTTTGAATTTTGTGACAGGATTTCTCTAGGTATCTCTGATTTTCCTGGAAGTCACTATACCAGGAAAACCAGGTATATCAGGCTGACTTCTAATTCATAAAGTTCAGTCTGTCTTCCAAGACATTCTTTTCTTAAATAAAAAGAATGTAAAAAAGAAAAGAAAAACAAATATTTGTACTCTATTTACCTCTTTTACTAACAAAAAAAGGAGCACATACAATTTCCTTAAAAATTTCTTAATTTTGTTGCTTTAGTGCACTTTGAAGGTGTGGAATATTGCACAGTGAGTATTATATCGCCTACTAAGGTCAGACTCTTTAACAATAATTTGTGTCAAGGTTTGGTTAAAAGACCTTGTTTGAGGGGAGGAGATAATATTTTCTTGACTATTAATCTAACTTTCAGGATTCTGAAAAGTTCCTGTAGAATTATTAGCCAGATGTCTCAGTCATTTGTTGCTATGGCTATGTTACTCTTTGTAATCTTAGAGGTCACTTAGAGGTCACTGTATGACCTCAGCTCTCAGCAGTAATTCTCCTGTGTCAACATTTACAATTATGATTCTGGAGCTTCAGAGAAAAAATTTTCTGTTGTCATAGAAGCTTCTGCCCAAGGACTCAACTTCAGACAGATGTTTGGATGATTGGAGGATGTCTAACTATGGTACCATGAAACTCAAGCTAATTAGATTGAATAAAAGGCAGCAGCACCAGCTCACTCATTGGATATCCAAGGGTGAGGATGCTGCTTGGAGTAAGAATGGGCAATCCTTTGGGACTGTACTGTCTGTTTCAGAAATATGACATTTTGTGAAGTAACTGAAGTAGGGGCACTCCCTATTCTATTCTTTATCTGGGATTTGCATGTCAGAGAGAAATTACTGAAGGGAATATGACTCCTAAACTCTAATGCTGCTCATAGCTTGAGTGCAGGGCCTGCGAAGGTAGGTCTCTGAGTGTCACCAACTCTCCTAGTCATTCTAGTCTCCATTTCAGCTGAGGGACAGTAGAACAAGACAAATGTCTTTTTCCCCCACTCTTGATAGTTTATGAAGAAAAATACAAATTTTACATACAAAATTATGTTGTCCACAAATGTGGAAAAATGGCCAGGATGGAAGTACAAAGTCAAATACTAAGAAAGCAGGTGTGTGATAACTATGCTGTTCAGTGTTATTCAAAGCAATTTGTCATCTATTTGTATCTGTATTCCTGGACCATAAGCCAGTAGAGATCACCTTTTTTTGTTAATTTTAATTATAAATTATTAATTAATCAAATTATTGTCCCAGAGACTGTGAGGACTGTAGAGTTGACTTGGGTTCCCACACCCATTTTTAGAGGATCACTACCTCTTGTAACTCCAGCTCCTAAGCACCTCACACCCTCTTCTTGCTTCCTCCTGCAACTACACATGTGTAGCATACCTTCACACAAAAAGAATGACTGTTAAGTCCAGGTCTGCCAGGATGACTTCTATTTATATGTATTGTCTCAGTGTAACTACTTACAGCACGACCCTCCACTGTCGATGTCACAGTCAGATAAATAGGAGGTGAGTTCTTACTGAACCAAATTTCAGTCCAAAGTAAAGGCAAGTTAAATGAATCACACAGTACTCAATAAACATTCAATACTATGTGATTATTGTTATTAATAATTAACAGCAGGCTTTAAAGACAACCCATAAGAAGTAAGATTAAGCATATATATATATATATATATATATATATATATATATATATATTCTATGGACTTTTTGTGCATATTGGCAAATGATTCATTTTCTTTACATATCCACAAGTAGTTATGGAATATCATCCTTGAAAACATATGGTAGACTTCCTTCTTTTTTCTATAAAAATGATTAAATTCAAGCTGAGGATGGGCTACATACCTTCACTTCCAACAGTAGGAAGATTAAAGCAGGAAGTTTATAAGTCTCTAGATAGCCTGAGCTAGGAGGACCAATCTTAAAAAAACATTAAAATGTATATGTAAATGTGTATATACTACATATTGGGTATCAACCTCAAATTAACTACATAAACTTTTTTATCTTTAAAATATAAGAAGAATTTGTATATTACAAAGGGAGTATTGTAAACACTACAAAATATCCTTCTGATTATTAGTCCAAGTTCAGTAATTTATGTTCAATGAGTTGAAACAAGAAAGAAATAAACTAGCAGGACACACACACAGAATGCCATTTAGATCTGCTTTAAACACAGCTATCTGAAATGTTCTCGTGTTTTGACTAATTCCAGAAGGAAAACTTGAAACAATGAGTAAATGAGTATAAGTTACAAAAAGGCATATTTTAGCTCAACATAAGGATTTTTAAAATAGAGTTGTCCAACAGAATGGATTGTTTCAGGAAATGATGAGCTCCTTTGCTGAAGATATCCAAATTGAGACCGGATGAGCATATGCCAAGGATGCTGCAGGAAGCATTTCTGCACTGTGTGGGAGGGGAGCCAACAGAGATGATGCCTTAACTCTTTTCCAACATTAAACTTTTTATCTTTGGCTATTCCAAGTGGGAATAACCAGTGACACAATACATGAAATTTGGTTAGGGGTATAACAACAACAAAACAAGAACAACAACAACAACAAGAACAACAACGCTTGATTCTCTAACTGACTAATAGGAATTTACTTGATGAGTTACTTAAGTGGTTAAAGTAAGAGAGTAAGAAGCTAGGCAGAGAGCCAATGAAGGGCTGAGCAGAGTCCTGCAGTCTCACAGTCTTAAGAAACAAGAGCTACAGTAGAAACATCCAAGAGGAAGGAATTCTGACCCCCAAGCCCATAATTTCAATGGGGAATTCAGGTGTCTATATATGAGAAATTGTGACTTAATAAAGGACAAATTGAGCATTAACAGCTGTGTCTCAGGATTACCTGGAGTATAACTAGGTAACCTTACAATACTCAACCAGAGGCAACAAGAGCAGCCACATTTTCCAGAGAAACAACAAGTTAAAAAACACATTTAGCATTACCTTAACAAATAAATAAGATATATGATACAAAACAAGACAGGAAACAAAATCCCAAATTGTTCATTTAAAAAATTATCCAGCTACCTCAAAATATGTCTAAAGAGGTGATATGTTGAAGAATTTATAAATTCTAAAGAGCAAGAATCTATAAAAACAAGGATTAGGTAGCAATGTTGGAGCTGTGAAACTGTAAGAGCTGAAAGCAGGGATCCTACAGGCAGGCTACATAGGCCATGGGTGCTGCTGTGCGGGTTAGTGACTTCAAAGCAACACTAGAAAATATTTGTGATAAGATCTGGTTAATAAAATATATGGAAGCCCATATATAGATACTAGGTACAGTATCAGATTCCTCCAGAGATATTCCTAAACTGGCCCTTCAGCCCAACAAGTCCAGGAGAAGAAACTTGGGAGAGAAGCAACTGAAGAAAAAAAAAGGGGAAAGATTCTCACAGTAGATAGTGAGAAAAAGAAAACTCATCTGAGTCTATTCCAGTAAAACTGTTGAAACAAAAAGATGGGGGATCAGAAATACTTGAAGGGCACAAATACATAACTTCAAAGGTATGCAATAAATGTTTTGGTTGAGTATTTTAATATTTTTGAGTAATTTAATATTTATTGAGTAATTTTTGGTTATGTATTTTAATATTTTTTAATAAAAATATTAAAATATAATGGAATGATATATTCTAGCTATCTAATAAAAACTGTCTTCTATAATTTCATACCCAGCAAAAACATTCTCTAAAGATAAATATATTTTCTAAGGAAAAGAAATATATTTTCTAAAGATCAGAAGTTAAGATCATTCTTGGACCTTATTGTAAATCATTTTCAATATAAAAAATCACCACACAGCTTTATTAACACACCAAAGCAGTTACCAAGGCCCAAAAGTCTACCTGTGTCAATGAACTTCTATCACAAACATATCAGCAATTACATTAAAAGTAATGCTTCAATTTAAAAATAAGGGTGGATGTGGGTTAGAGGAAATAAGATCAAACAATTCAGATCATGGAAAAACTAAGAAAGAAAACCTGATTATGTGTCTTCTATTAAAATCAACTGAGCGAGAACTTAAGGAGAAGATGAGTTTACCAAATAGCCCTCTAACAAAGATGGAAAAATAGCATCAGGACAAAGATCCAAAGAGTTGTTCATAATACATCAATAACTAGCCTCAAAGAAAAGGAAATAGTTAAAATATGGACTTTTTAAAATTATGGATGATCTTTAGATAAACAGATAAATAAAGAAATTAAGACTTGTGTAATAAACTTAGCAAACAGATTCTGAACACCAATCAACAAAGCAATAGTCATAAATAAAGCCAGTGGGAAGCATCACCATAAACAGGATCAGGCAGAAGAAAGTTATCATAGAGCATAGACATATTGAAGAATTATTACAATTAAGTAGCAATGAAGAAAAAGAAAACAGTAATAATAAGCACAGCTTTCAGGAATTCTGGGACACAAAGGGGAGACCATATATGAGACTTTGGGGGCTGAAGAGGTTGGGAAACAAACTAAAGGCAGAGAAAATCTATCAATGAAATTATTACAGAACATTCCCTAAATCCTTGCAAAAATAATGGCATAAAAGTATAGGAAGTACTTAGAACTCCAAATAGACACAACCAGAAAAGAATCTTTTACATCACGTTATACTTAAATATCCAAAGTCCAGAACAAAGAAAGACTGCTAACGGTTGCAGGACTGAACAGTTAAGCTGCTTTCTAAAGAAAATTTATTAGAATTATATGTTGTTTCTCAGCAGAATACAGGAAAAGAAAAAGAGGAAAGGGAGATACACAACCACCAAGAATTTTTTTTTTTAGAAGCCACAGGACATGTCTTATATTATAAGCTTATTAAACTATATATTAAACATTTGTTTGTAGATGTGTGTTATGGGGGTGTTATTGGAGTTATGCCACGTAGAGTGATGATGTTTCCCCTAAAAGCCTGGCACCATTTAACAGAAACACTAGTGCCAAGTGTAGGAAACCTCCTTTGGGTTGTGAAGAATATACCACAACAATATGCGGTATTGATATTGCTTTTTGTTGCCACATAGAATATGAACATAAGACCCACTTGATTAAGGCACCACATAATTTGGACATAGGACTCGAAGGAATAGAGCTAGAAGTGACCTGGATGCCCCTTTCCTGAGGGCTGTCACCCAATTGTAAAGCCTATGAATCATAACAATAACTGGACTGACAACATATCACTAATGTTGCACATTAATGGAACAGTGGCACTTTTATCTTGTGTTACCAACAGCTGTCTTAAGGTCTACATAATAAGAAGGAATGCATGCTTGATACTGTAATCATAGACAACTACCAATTGTGTGAGATATCAAGAGATACTGTAGACCAGTGGAGAACCTATTACTGCCATTTTTCCTAAACCAATGTAACTTCTGACTGTATTTTAAATGCTCATCCTGATATAAACAAGTAAGTGTAGCTCTCACCCCGATCAACCTTTTTTTTTTCAAAATTGCATAGAAACTATAGAGGTCTATAAATTGTCAAAATGCAGAGTAAGTGAGGATGCCCAACCTCAACTGATAATCTGCATAGTAACTTCATCTAAAGCTCAGGAAAATCATGGTTGAGGGGTCAGAGGCCCATGGTGCCTGTTTGCTAGAAAGCATCTTCTAGGTATGACCAGAAAAATATACCCATAAATTCCCAATAATATAGTTGCATGAATAATATTAGCATAATGACAACACCAGATGATGTGAAAAAATGGTCAGGGAAAATGCCACACGGCCCAACAAATAGATGAAGAGCTATGGGAATCAACAAAGAGGGAGAATTAGTTTCTTCCAGGGATGAATTCCCATATAAGATGTCGACTTTCAAGTGGTAGTTAGTCCTGGACATATGTACATTTTTTAAATAATCGTAAATGGACTCTGTGTATGTACGTGTGTGTGTGTGCATGTGCTTGTGTATGTATGTATACTAAATCAACTCAGTAGGATATATATATATATATATATATATTCCATATATATGTGTGTGTTATCCTAAACATGTTACAATGATAATCAAAGAGGAGATCATTAGTATGGAAGAAAGGGACAGTATATAAATTTGAGAGGAGGGAGAGACAACTGAGAGTGATACAAAGACAGAGGGACAAAGTGCTGAGAACTTTCTACAAAATTAATGTACTGATCATCAAAATTTCAATTATATTTTTCAAGGAAAAAATTCAAAAGTTCATACAGAATCAG
The DNA here is from genome assembly GCA_019843965.1 of Rhynchomys soricoides. Classification (NCBI taxonomy): domain Eukaryota; kingdom Metazoa; phylum Chordata; class Mammalia; order Rodentia; family Muridae; genus Rhynchomys; species Rhynchomys soricoides. The sequence goes on from JADRCH010000088.1 coordinate 2,539,375, forward strand.
AAAAAGACCCCAAATCCTGGGCAAAAGACCCAATGCTTTGAAACTACTAGAGGACAATACAAAGATAAATGTACCAACAGATGCAGGTGTGTGGCTTTCTAATCAGGACTCCAATAGCTTTGGGAATCAGAAGAGTTGAGATTGCATGGAATTAAATGCTTTTGCACAGCAAAAAGAGAACCACCCGAGTGAAGCAACAACCTATAGAAGAGACAAAAACCTTTATTAGACATTAAACTAAGCATCAAAGGAATAAATAATCCAATTGTTAATGGTCTAATCAACCCAACTTTTTATTTTATTTTATTAATTTTTTTATTTATTTACATTTCAAATGTTGACCCCCTTCCTGGTCCCCTTCCACAAGTTCTTACCCCTTCCCTCTCCCTCTTGCTTCTGAGAGGGTGCCCCACCACACCCACCCACTCCCACTTCACTCCCTACCATCCCCCTTCCCTGGGGCATCAAATGTGTACAGGATTAAGTACATCTTTTCCCACAGAGGTTAGAGAAGGCAGGCCTCTGATACATATGTGCCAAGATGGACCAGCTTATGTATGCTCTTTGATAGGAGGCTTAGCCTTTGGGAGTTCTGAGGGGGTCCGGGGTTAGTTGACACTGTTGTTCTTCAGCGGTGTTGCAATCCCCTTTAGCTCCTTCAGTCTCTCCTGCAACACTTCCCTAGGGGGTCCTTGGACTCTTTCCAATGGTTGGCTGTAAGTATCTGCATCCATCTCAGTCAGCTGTTGGTAGAGGCCCTCTGAGGACCCATGCTGGGTTCCTGTCTGCAAGCACAACAAGGCATTTTTACAATGGAAGGATACATGATTAATAGGTGCTTTAAAGGTTGTCCATCAGTGAAACTCAAGGCAAATTCTATATCGAGATTCCTTCTACACCATTCATAAGGTCACAGTTCTTCAAGGAAACAACAATAAAACCAGAAAACCTGGTAAAGAAGTGGAGGGAAAGGAACTCTTATCCATTGTTGTTGACAGTGCATGCTGGTGCAAGTGCTGTGGAAATGGAGGTTTCTCAAAAACTGAAAGCTGTTTTGCCAAATGGTTCAAGTACACTACTCTTGAGTCAGTGCCCCAAAGAATCTATTTCAGCAAACAATAGAGGTGCTTCCCGACACATATTTACTGCAGGGATGTTTACAATGGCCAGGTTATGTGGTCAGCCTACGTTCCCATCAATGGATGAAAAGATGAAGAAAATGTATGCACAATATTTTTAGTCACAAAGCAGAACAAGATCATATGTTATTAGGGAAAATGGATAGAACTAGAGACCATTCTGTTTAATCACCTAAGACACACCTATGAGATGAATGTTACAATTTTCCTTCTTCATGATGTTCTAGTTTAAAATTAAAAAAAAAAAATCTTGAATGCAGTAAAGTAGAAGTGGTACTTTTAAGAAAGAGTAAGGGGTTAGCAGAAGGGTAAGTGGAGACAGGACAGTATTATGGTGTGAAAACAATCACAGTGAATTTGAAATGTATGTAGAACATCATTAACAAAGCTCATTGCTGTGAAGGAACAACAGGAGTGTAAAGTAGGGCTCAGAGGGAGGAAAGGGAAGGAAGAAATGTTGAATTATACTTTAATCTTAATTTTAAAAGTAATAAAAAGAAAAATAATACCTCACATTTTTTACATTTAGAATATCCTATAATTAAAATAAGCTATGTTCCACATAATGTACAGTTTGAATTAAGTTTCTGTGGGTAAGGGAAGTTAAATGCTTATACACATTTTAGTAATATACAAAATTGGTTTAATCTTTTTGAGGGAGAAATTTAAAGAAATCTTCACAGTTCATATTTAGATGAAAAAAAAAAAAACCAAAAAAACATAAAACAAAAAAAGAACCCCAGGACAATATAGAGGATCATGTGGTTTCATACCCTTGATCCAAAGAAAGGTTTTCCTTAAATTGAATGTGGAAAGTATTAACTTTTAAAGACAAATGATGCAATAATTTATCAAAAATTATTAAAGAGAGAAAAGAAAAACCACTATATAGACACTATTATAAGATGTATCTGACAGTGTATTCATACTTAAAATAATACTGATTTTATTGGTATTATTAGTAAATCAAGTCTTAATGAAGTTAGTATGTATTAGATATTAATTGTAATAGCTTTAACTACTAATAAACTTATCAATCATCTATGATCTATGGCAGATAGTTTTACAAATGTTTGAATAATAATCTTGAGAATGCAGTTTTCTAAAGAGAATTCTCAATAATCAAAATAATTATGTGTTCATAGAACTACAGATAAAACATTAAGATAACTTGACTCATACCTGCTTAAGGCTGGAAGGACAGCTCAGCAGAAGGTAAAGACCTATTGCCAAGTCTGTCTACTTCAGTTTGATTCTTGAAACTTGCATGGGAGAAGAAGAGAACTGAGTTTTGCAAATTGTCCTCCCATCTTCACACATGAGCTTGTGTATTATGAGTGCCTGCACTCTCTCTCACACACACAAATACATACCAGATATTTAAACAAGCAGTAGCATGGCAAACTTTAACAATTAGACAGTACAAAATGTTAGTGAATGAATGGGGCAGCAGGAACTCTAAGCTACTGTGGTAATAGTGAAATTTGTTTATACATTTTACAATAGCCAATAGTTCTAAACTGAAAACAAAACAAAACAAAACAAAAAACACATACCCCATTGCCTGAAATATCTGAGGATAATGTTCACCATGACATTTTAATATTATCTTCAGGAAATATAATGAAAAATGAACATCCATACGACCACACAAACGAGTATGTAACCACAAGCAAAACGCCGAGTAAGAAGAAAGATTTTCAAGGATACAAAATACTTTGTGAATCTAGAATAAAACCCAATGAAACTGTGATGGCCATGGTTCCATTTTTCTGGAGAATGGGAAGAATGGTGACCAGCAAGGGTACAATGCAGGTGTGGAGTTGTACAGTCTTGATGATGCTTTCTCTTCCCCAGAAACCATTAACTGTCAACAGAGCCTGTTAGGGGTGGAGGCTCATGAGTCCCTTCCATTTCCATGCTAGAATGTTTAGTGGTTTTATCTTAGGAAAGTTTTGTACAGACAATCACAGTGGCTATAAGAATCATATCTTTTAAAAACAAATCACCATGTTCTACTTTCAAAAATTGTATCAACACTACTTACTTGCTATCTTTTTTTTTTGGATGTAGGAAGTGCTACATCTTTCCTACCTTTCAGGTTGATTCCCAGGATATACAACTGTTCAATGTTCTTTGACACATTCTTGGTTGATGTGAAGTTATCTGAGTTTCCCCACTTTTTCTTACACTTTGAACTCTATCATATGGCCTCGATACAGCAGAATCATAAGCACTTTTGCAATTGTAGATCATATCTACCTGATGGTAGGTTTACAGAAACATCTTAAAACTACAGATTTCAGGATGAGTTTATCAATGGCTTTGAACCATTTGACTGTTTACTAAATATTAAGTGTTTTTATTCAAATGATGCTCATTTAAAGAAGTCTAAAACAAAATCAAAATAATAAATGCCGTGTTCCTGGATAAGTTTGAGAAAGATTTGAAATACTCCCTTCTCAAGTACCTAACTTTGTTTTTAATGTTGTATGCCAAGTCCTGAAGTCTGCATTTTAAAGTCTATTGAATGACAATGACAGTGTCCTATGAGAGGCTGTGGACATACCATTTCCTGAAAATGGCTTTGAAGCAGCTTTCTTTGAAGAGTCTGTCTTTAAGCACATTTTTGGTTTTGCTTCAACAAAACCTATTTGTGGGATGGCAGCCAAGAGAATGCTCCACTTGGGAAAGGAGAGGGACTGTTTTGTTTCCTTTTTTGTTCTGAGGCTATTTTCGCTTAGAAAGAGCACAGGATGGCATCAGATGTCCATATCTGAACAGTAGAGATGTCTTTGACAGCATCATTTTGCTCCAAAAATCAGTAGCTTTCCAAGCAGCACAGCTGCCAGTGACCTCCTTAGTTACTGCCATATTTAGATGCTTTAATAGAAGGCTATTGTTCACCCCAAGCTATATCAACTTATCTTTGTGTATTTCCCTCCAAAGGTGAATTTACTTACAACTGAGGATTAATGTTCTAAAGATATTCCATCATCAAAATGTCTTAATGTCATTGGGGAATTATTTTTAGTTTCTTATAAACTGAATGCAGAATCAGAATTTAAACAAAGATCCTGATGGGTGTCAGTACTGAGAAACTATTGCTATCAAAATTACATTGAGTCATTTTGTTTGGCAAGTTTATTTCTTAACACTTCATAGCTACGGTTCATGAGGAAAGCCTGTGCAACCTCACCCCACCCTTCAGCAACAGACTGAGGGGATGTTCCCTTACTGCTGAGGGGTTAGCTTATCTCTCAGAAGTCACAGCACTAGCAGTGGAGCCAGTATTTGCTCTAGTTATCAAGCTGCAGACTTGCCAACCTTCATGTGCCCCATGTGCATCCTCCATTAAAGAGGCAGGAACATAATACCCAGCAGTTTGGTAAAGGTAAATGAGTCAATAGGATGCCTGCCATGTACATATGAGACAGATTTAGCCAATGTGTCCCCCTTTACTGTGAGGAGATGACAGTGTCCAAAGATGATAAATTAGTACAGATACTGCTTGATATTGTATACATTGTGAGACACCTTTTAGAAGAGCTATAGGTGTGGTACTTGTTTTTGTTTACCAGAGGGGGAGGAATAGGAGTAACAGTAGACCCAATTTTCCCAAATTAGAGAATAATAGCAATAATAATAAAGACAAGTATTTCAGTTATTAATGTCATTTTTCTTCAAGGTTTCCATAAAAATGAAACAAGGAATGAAATAATTAATGTGTAGTATATAATAAGTACAGGAGTTAGAAGTTTCCAAGCTGTATAATCTATATTATAGATGATATTTCAAATTAATTTACAAATTTAATGCAGTCCTCAAACAAGTTTCTCCTCTTTGGTTGAAACTGAAATATTAATTCTAAAATTTTTTTAGAAACATAAAGAGTTAAAATGAACCAAGGTACTTTTGATGAACAAAGCTGAATGATTATTTTGCTGAATATCAAAACTTATATAAAAGCTATGGTAATTCAAATACTGTAGTACTGGACTAAATATCAACTAATAGAACAGATCAAACTGTGGAAACAGTCACCATTTTGCAATACAAAATTTATGAGAAAAAATAACGAAGAATACTGGAATGGTCCTTTTCATCAGGGGCTACTTTAGTTGCATGTCCACATGAAAACATAAAACCTTAAAGAATAAACTTCTAAAAGATTTAACATTGCTTTCTGGATTAGGCCTAGAAATGGTTAAGTAGGACATTGACATCACTAAGCATAAAAAAGGGGTAAGTTATACCTCCATAAATTTATAAATTCTGTTCTTAAAACATATCATTGGTAGAATAACAGAAAATAGGTCATGGAATAGGAAAGGCATTTGCAATACACCTTTGACGAAGTCTCTTACCTAGATTTTATTAATAAATTGAAAAGTCAAATAAAACAATAGACAAAATAGAGACCATTTAAATAGTCATTTTTTTAAACCGAAAACAGATTACTAATAAACCCATGGAAAGACCCATTACATCACATTAATTACCAGATAAATGTAACTTGAAGTCAAGATGAGACGTCACAGAAACAAACTAGAATCGAACTTGAAGCAATCGCACTAAAACCAGGGACTAGACAAGGCTGCCCTCTCTCTCCCTATCTATTCAACATAGTACTTGAAGTTCTAGCTAGAGGAATCAGGCAACAAAAGGAAATCAAAGGGATACAAATTGGAAAGGAAGAAATCAAAATATCACTATTTGCAGATGATATGATGGTATACTTAAGTTACCTGAAAAACTCCACCAGAGATCTGCTACAGCTGATAAACAACTTCAGCAAAGTGGCCGGATACAAAATTAACTCAAGCAAATCAGTAGCCTTCCTATACTTGAAGGATAAACAGGCTGAGAAAGAAATTAGGGAAATGACACCCTTCACAATAGTCACAAACAATATAAAATATCTTGGTGTGACTCTAACCAAACAAGTGAAAGATCTGTATGACAAGAACTTCAAGTCTCTGAAGAGAGAAATCGAAGAAGACCTCAGAAGATGGAAAGATCTCCCATGCTCATGGATCGGCAGGATTAACATAGTTAAAATGGCCATCCTGCCGAAAGCAATCTACAGATTCAATGCTATCCCCATCAAAATCCCAACTCAAATCTTCATAGACCTAGAAAGAGCAATTCTCAAATTCATATGGAATAACAAAAAACCCAGGATAGCAAAAACTATCCTCAACAATAAAAGGTCTTCTGGGGGAATCAGCCTCTCTGACCTCAAACTGTACTACATAGCAGTAGTGATAAAAACTGCATGGTATTGGTACAGTGACAGGCAGGTTAATCAATGGAATAGAATCAAAGACCCAGAAATGAATCCATACACATATGGTCACTTGATCTTTGACAAAGGAGCTAAAACCATACAGTGGGAAAAAGACAGCATCTTCAACAAATGGTGCAGGATCAACTGGCGGACTACATGTAGAAGATTGTGAATTGATCCATTCCTATCTCCCTGCACAAAGCTCAAGTCCAAATGGATCATGGACCTTCACATAAAACCAGATACACTGAATCTAATAGAAGAGAAAGTAGGGAAGAGTCTCGAACACTTGGGCACAGGGGAAATGTTCTTGAACAGAACGCCAATGCCTTGTGCTCTAAGGTCAAGAATTGACAGATGGGACCTCATAAAATTACAAAGCTTCTGTAAGGCAAAGGACACTGTAATTAGGGCAAAACGGCAACCTACAGATTGGGAAAAGATCTTTACCAATCCTATGTCTGATACAGGGCTAATATCCAATGTATACAAAGAACTCAAGAAGCTAGACTCCAGAGATACAAATAACCCTATCAAAAAATGGGGAAGTGAGCTAAACAGAGAATTCTCAACTGAGGAAACTTGAATGGCCGAGAAGCACCTAAAGAAATGTTCAACATCCTTAGTCATCAGGGAAATGCAAATCAAAACAACCCTGAGATTACACCTCACACCAGTCAGAATGGCTAAGATCAATAACTCAGGTGACAGCAGATGTTGGAGAAGATGTGGAGAAAGAGGAACACTCCTCCATTGCTGGTGGGAATGCAAATTGATACAACCTCTCTGGAAATCAGTTTGGCGGACCCTCAGAAAATTGGACATAATACTACCTGAGGACCCAGCTATTCCACTCCTGGGCATATACCCAGAAGATGCTCCAACATGTAATAAAAACACATGTTCCACTATGTTCATAGCAGCCATATTTATAATAGCCAGAAGCTGGAAACAACCCAGATGTCCCTCTACAGAGGAATGGATACAGAAAATGTGGTACATTTACACAATGGAATACTACTCAGCTATTAAAAACAATGACTTCATGAAATTCGTAGACAAATGGATGGATCTTGAAAACATCATTCTGAGCCAGGTAACGCAGTCACAAAAGAATGAACATGGTATATACTCACTGTTAAGTGGTTATTAGCCTAAAAGTTTGAAATACCCAAGAGTCACTTCGCAGGAATAGTAGTACTGAGTAGGAGGTCCCAGATGGAGGGCTTTGAGAAAGGACTGAGGGAGCTGAGGGAGTGTGCAGCCCCAGAGAGGTAGCAACAGTGGCAACTGGCCTGACCCCCCATACTTCTGGAGACTGATCCACCAACTAAAGAATATACATGGAGGGACCCATAGTGCTGGCCACAAAGACTGCAGAGGAGGGTCTTGTTACCCGTCAGGGCCTGAGGGTGTTATATCCCCCAGTATAGGAGAATGTCAAGGAGGGAAGACGAGAGTGGATGGGGGGTGGGGTGGGGAGGTGGGTGGGAGAATATCCCCATAGAGGCAGAGGGAGGGTGAAGGGAATGGGGAGGTTCCAAAGCGGAGATCTGGAAAGGGGAAAACATTTGAAATGTAAATAAAATATGAAAATTAAAAAACAGTGACACAACCATATTATCCTTTCATGTCGTTAGTTAGAAATCCCACATATGTCTTTGGACCACAGTAAATATATTAGTAGGATCTAAAAAAACAAAAAAACAAAAAACCATTCCCAAGTGTTAGCATGGACACGGAGCTCATGACCTCCCTGCTGGGGCGTGAACACCTACAAATTCACACTGCTGTTCAGCCTTGTTTTTCACTGTATACCCTTCTGAGATAGTAAATCTTTTTTATATTGGTATTTAAATTTATGACAAAGGAGTACATTTTAGGCTTTTAATTCAGCTATTTATTTATTATAAGCATGTTGTTATTTTCCTTGGAAATAATTATATATAACCGCTACTTGTCAGATATAAACTATAACCATCTATGAAAGCTACTCAACCTCTGAGAATTTTGTAGAAAGTTACAAAAGTAACTTTCTAATCATTCTTTTTCAATTTCCATTGACACTGGCAAATTAATTATGATACAAATATATTTGTGGGTTGCTTTTTTTTTTATTTTTTATTTTTGTAGAACTCAACAACACTTCAACGAATCCCTTCAGCACAGCAGACTCTTCCATGTTACTTCCAAACCCCTCATATAGCTACATTTTCATTAAGGGGTAAAGAAAATTAACCAATCAAAAACAGTAAAATATGCCTCACGTTCAATAGCCGTGGAAGCTAAATAAATATGGCAAAGAAGAAAAGGAAGAACTGAGGCTGTGTGGGGACGCCATAGGTACTGTGGCCGAGAACTCCTCAGATAGGAAACATCCCCTAGGGGGCAAGAAGAGAGCCATGCTGTTGAGAGAATATCACAAGTAGTAAAACTATAGCAAGCACACTAAAATAGGCCTGCAAACTTCATAGGAAAGAGCCAGTTGTATTACTACCTTAAACATTCATTCAGGCCTTTGTTCTCTCTCAGCAGTAAAGCCTTTGTATTTGCCTTCTAGAACCTGTCCTTAGCTCAGCAGGTAAAGCCCAGGAGGTAAAAGCTTTGTGTAATTGACTTTCTGAAATAACATAATTGTATTCTTCAGAAGCACAGGCCAAGCTTCTCCAAGCAAGGTTGAGAGTCAAAGAATGGTTCTCGTCTCATCTATGTGCCCATTGTATTTGTTAGAGACGTTGATCTCTAACATTGTCAGGCCTTGAATTTCTTATACTGGAAATGGAACAGATGGATTGACTCAAGGGTCCTCAGTTCATGCTTCTTTGAGGAACGGGATATTTCAGTAACTTTAGACTAAGCCTGCATTCTCCTACTCTCTGACTCTCCCTTGTTTGGCTCACCAAAACCTGTGGTCTTCTAGTGGGACTATTGCCCTCCTTAGGCATCTTCTGATCTGGTGAAATGAACTCTGAGGGATTCACAGTCCTGTAGCACAAAGCTGTGGCCATGCTGTGTCTAGTTAATTTCTCTTCCATTTAAAGGGGCTGCTTTCCTTACTCCCTTCACTTCTGTTGTCCTGGGAAGCATCATGGCCTTCATGTACTTGGATGAAGTCGGGCAAACATACATGAAAAATGCTAATGCATTTCAAATTTCATCAGTGTCCAAAAGTAGACTCTATCATGTCAGGGTTTAAACATATATGGAATAATTTGTAAGCATTTACCTTTTTGATCTATAGCCAAGGTAGATAACATGACTAGGAGCATTCACGGTGTCAAAATATTTCTTGACTATCCCCTAGAGCTTATTCTTTTCCTCTAACCCTAATCTAGCTCAGCCCTTATACACAAATTGCAGCACTTTTGCTAGTAGATTTCAAGTTCTCCAGGGGTACACTCTATTCTTCAGTCATTTCTTTAGCCCAATAGCAGAACATTGAGGCAACATAACACAGGCTAAATCCTCCTTGTAGGTTGACTTCCATCACTGATTTTTTTTTTTTCTCTCAAGTCACCTATGCTATTACACTATTTAGTGCTTAGGCCTTCCAATGTCATTTACTGGCTCTTACTGCCAGGTAGGGATTATTTCCCTCCTCATTCTGCCACCTTTACCTAACTACCTGACCCTTGCAGTCAAGTTCAGCATGTGCCCTTCTCTTCGTCCACTCTCAGCTGTTCCACTTCTTACCCACTTATTATAATTACGTACCTTTATCCCGCTAGACTCTAAACCATGTGAGTGCAAAAACATTAAGAATACTTTATTTTAGTTACCCAAACTAACATGTAGCATGTAAGGTGTGATAGAGTAGGGAGCAAAAAGATTGCTACATATGTCATGGAAAGGGGATATCCTAGGCTATGGGTAGCCAAGGAATAAAAAGTGATGAGACAAATATAAAATAAAACCAAAGAAGAACCAAATACTTAAACATACTATTCAAGAGAGATAATTTGCAGTCAACTGTTAAAATCTGGTTCTAAATTAGAGCGAGAAAGTATAAGAAATAAATAGAAACCATCCTTAGGTTCCCCAGGCCTTAAGATTAAGATTGTTATTCCTATGATATGTTATGAATTGGTTGAAAAATAATGTGACTAACCGAAGAAAAGATACTTCCTCATGGGTTAGTAATAACAATTAGTTAATATAAACTGATGCTTACTGAGAAATATCTAAGTACCATTGACAATAGTCTATTATGGGTGCAGTGCTCACATAATATCACAAATATTCAGAATGTGTTGTTTGCTGATATGTACAAATGCTGCCAGGAAATATGTATAGAACACAAGAATACAGAGTCAAAAATGATGAGATTAGTGCCTATTCTCCTGAAGTTAGTGAAAGACAAGTGTGCCTACCATACCCTGTTTACATTATGAAGCAATGTGTTATTTTATTTAAGCTCAGTTATGAACTTCTAAATTCATAAATTTAGACTCCTAAGTCCCTGTGGCAAAACATGTCTTCCTTGGGGGTTATTATATCCATTAACCTTGCAAAGGGAAGGTTAAAAGGACATGTGCATGCTACATTCTCACAGCATGAAAGAGTACAGGCAGCAGCCTGTGTGAACTGCTGGTAGGGTTCAGCGAAAGGCTTGTACTAGCAGATGATCAGCTCTGTTCTTGCTAAAATTTGGCAAAGAAATATATTGTGGTTTCTTCAGATGACAGCATCATAATTCATTTAGCTCCCCCTACCTTTTCACAAAAAGGCCAAAACCCCACAGGAAATGTGAGCACTGACATTTTCTACCAAGGATCAAAAACTGACTATTCTGCCAGAAATTGAAAACAATATACCTAAAACAGTAAATACACAGTAATGCGTTGAAAGAAACAGGCTGTTGGACTGGCCAGTGACACAATCCATCATTTCTATTTTAACTTCTGATGGATAGAAAGGTAAAAAAAAAATATGTGTTTGGATTGGCACACTTTCACGCAAATATAATGAAAACCAAATGAATGTGAAAGAACCCCTTTGCATTAATTTGCAGATTATGTCCCAAAGATTTATGCTACACACTGTGCCTTTAATGGCAAGTTTGATTATACATTTCTAGCTGATTTCCAGGCAGTTAAAAGCTAGCTTAAGGGCCATCTAGAAGGCATGATTTCTTTGCTTTCTACAAAATGCTAAGACTTCTTTATCATTCTGTATTCAGTCATGAACTCAGCTGCACAAGCCTAATGTAAAGATTTTATGGGCCAATCTATCATGTGAATTCGTGAACAAGAATACAAGCCTACTCATGCAGACACTAAGGGTGATTTCCATTTTTATGAATGAAAAAGAACCCTGCATAAACATTCTTTATTTAAAGTTTTAAACGAAGAGAGATGCAAAGCAAAATGGGAGCATTTTGTTTTATATGTCAATATCTTGTAAGAGGGGCAAAGCAAGGAATCCGGCTCCACGATTCCCAAGGCAGCTGTATCTTCTTTGCATTAAGTACATAAATGAGATTTATGGCTACTGACCTAATCTTAGATGCCACAATGTACATCAGGAACAGCTTTCTGGAAAACTTAATTTAAAATTATGGTGTTAACAAAAGCACTTTAGGAGGCAGACATCCACACATGCATCCAAGAGGCCTGACCATAGAAAGGAGCCACCGCTATTTGCATGAAGCTATAGAATACATTTCAGAGATAATTCAAATCTCTAATATTTTGCTCTCTATAACCTTCATGTTTATGAGTTTTCAAATAAAGGCATATCACCAGACAGTCTATTTTAATCATTAAAGGTCATTTTATACCAAATATTCATAAATGCAGGTTTAGGGCATGATAAAATGTGCAGTATATGTTGAACCTGTTAACTCTCTCTTTTTATATTCTAAAAGTAAGCTTCTTCCTCCCTAAACATGAAGCACATTAGAGAGAAGAAAAGCATTAGCAAGTTACTGTCATCATTCAGTAGGAGAAGAGGTTGTAGCACCACTAATCTACCAGGATTCACCAAATGCTTTTACTGAACATTATATATTTTTTAAAACCTTGAAATAAAAATCAAATATCAAAATTCATTAAATAAAATTTATAATTATGGGAATTATGTAAACAATTTCATTAGTCAGCCCTATTGTAGTCTTATAGTCACATAAAATCAAAACCCTGCAGTGGTGGGGGTGTACCCACCAAAATATGGAGTTTAAAAGTACACTGTGCATATTTAGAGGTGATAATTGCACAATAGCACATGTTTTTCAAACCATTTCATTTAGAGTATAGATTCGAACACTGAAATTGTTCATATAGAAAGTAAGCATAGGCTTATCATTTCCTGCAGTGCATAAACAGTGCTATTATTATTATATAACATGGGCTGATTGAGTTCATAGGATCTCTGAAATTAAAACACAACATCCAAAAGGACTGCAATCTCTCTGTGCTAACTGAAGATTCTCTTCTAAATTCCTGTCTTAGTTGGGGTTGTTTCAGAATGCCCCAAACCAGAACCTGGACATGGATAATTATTTCTTTGGGAGATAACCCCAGGGCAGTACACCAAGGTGTGAGATAGAGAAGGAAAATGCTTATGAAAACCCTACAAAAATAGTTCATGATTATGGGGGACTCACCAACGAATCCATATTATGTGCTTCAAACACACTTATCAGAAGGGTGCTGGAATGGAAAGATATGTCAACTCCAAATTTCTGTTCTATCTCCCATTCTTGAGGATAGTTGAAGGTATTAGTAACTTCCCAACTTCCCCAACACAGGGAGAAGTTGAGTAGTTTCTCTGGCTACAGAGAAAGGCCCGAGGCAGAGGGAACGAGAAAAGAATAGCTTAAATCTATAGCAGGAAACTATCACTTAGCAAAGAACTGGGGTCCAAGGTGGGGAACAGTATCAGACGACACACAGAATTTGGTGCTCAAATGCCCCAAGGCAGTTTTGAAAACTTTGACTGTTCTGGAAATAAGTCCCCAGGATGGAGAGTGATTGGACTTTTCATAAATCCAGTGTTCTAAATTTCCTAAAATACTTAGAAAACAATCACACTTGTAACAACAATTCACATATCTGTATAGATCAATCTGATACTTTGCAATTAATACATTTTGGTAATTTCAGAAGACATTAATGATAGAGCTGAGAAAACAGGATGAGAAGTGGAGGCTGGGTCCCAGCATCTAAGTAGATAGCTGAGAGGTGTGAAGACTGGCTGCCATCCAAGGACAGCATAGGCAAGGACTGGAGACCTCCAGAGCAAGCTGTCTAGAGGGAAAGCTCTGGCTTAAAGGGAGAGATTCTGCCTCAATATATAAGATGGAGAGAGATGGAGAAAACCAGACAATGTCAAACCCTGGCTTCTACATGACAAGGCATCACATGCACTTGTTCAAACACATACTACATACACAGCACACACATATAAATACTGAGGGCACATGAATATACATATGCGAACCAAGAAATTAATGTTAATACTAGACAACATGACAAATAAGACAAGTTTAAAGATACAAAGGAGTCAGTGGATGGTCTGGCCTCGATTACTTGAACAAATTTCAGCTGCATTAATATCATGTTGGCATTATCTTGTTTTTTACAATAATATCTTAAAAAAATTCATACTAATATGTTGATAATATTCTTTCATTTCCCAAACTCCTCCTAGATCCTTCTTACATCTCTACCCATCAAATTTATGTCTTATCTTCCCTACTGTCTCAAACAAAATCCCTCTGAAATCAAAACAAATACAAACAAACAAAAACACCATAAAAATAAACAGAACCACAAAACAAATCAAAATCCCAATTTAAGCAAAAATTAAAAACCATGGAATCCATTTTGGTTTGGTCAAATACTCCTGATCATGGGGCCAAATGGAGTATGGTTGATACACCCATTGGAGAAAACTGAGTTTCCCTCTCTAAGTAGGTACCAACTGCAAATAGCTTCTTGTTTAGGGACATTGTGTTTGCTTCCCCTTCCCATCATGATATTGTGTCTGGTTTGAACTTGTGAAGGTCTTGTGTATTCTGTCATCATCTATGTGAGTTCATATGTGCACAGGCCTATTTTTTCTGGAAGATGTTGTTTCCTTGAATTCACACCATTTCTGGTCTTAAAGTCTTTCTATTTCCTCTCCTACAGAGATCATGAACCCCGAAGATGAGGAGTTTGATAAAGACATCCCATTTAGGGCCAAGCACTCCAACTCTCTCACTCTCTGCACATGTTGAGTTGTGAATCTGTTAATTACCATGCACAGTCTGAAGATGCTTTGATGAGGGCTGAGTGGTATGCTGGTCTAAGGTATAGCAGCATGACCTGTCCTTTGAACTCATTCTACTTCTATGTTCCTCTAGGTCAGTGCTTCTCAACCTTCCTAGTGCCATGGCCTTTTAATACAGTTCCTCATGCTGTGGTGACCCCAAACTGTAACCTGATTTTTGTTGCTACTTCATAACTGCAATTTTGCTACTTTTATGAATTGTAATGTAAATATCGGATATGCAGTATATCTGATATGTGACCCCTGTGAAAGGGGTTGGGACCAAGGCTGAGAAGCACTGCTTGAGCAGAAAAAGAGTAGAAGGTTTTGCCCCTTGGCCCATTACCTATTTGGTTTTGGGTTCTTGGCAATTTTAGCAGTGTCAGGTATTGGTTACATTTCATGGAGTGAACCTGTATTACAATTAAAAATGTGATTTTTTTTTTTAACTCTATAAGATCTTCATGACTACTGTATCAGGGTAACTTGCAGGAAAGTCACTAGTGTAGGTTTTGGGTCTTGCAGTTGTGTGATATTGCTGCTTACCTTTCTTATCCAGTAGAATGCACAGCTCCTTCTAGCAACAGAAATGCTATTCTGTAGGCATGAAGCTTCAGATTGGGTCCATAAATTGGTCCTTGTTGCCAGCTGGCAACAAGAGTATACTGAGGGCCATTCACATTCAACTGTGTCCAGGTATGTAGGAATTCTAGTGTTTAATAAATTACTTACTATCAACTTAAAACGACAGAGGAAATCGTTTTTTTTTTGTTTTTTGTTTTTTTTTTTTTTTTTTTTTGATGTATCTTTTTAAAGTACATTCCCAGGGCCAGCAAGATGTCTCAGTGAGTAAAGGGGCTTGCTTCCAGGCTTGACGGCTTGAGTTCAGTTTATGAAATGAAACCACACTCTGTTGGGTTATCCTCTGACTCCCTCCACATGCATGGTTGCACATATTCCTACCATTAAATAAATAACTGGGAAAATTAAAAGCCATGATAGCACAATGGTTAAAACTTTTCAAGTCTAGGTCTGATGCTTGTGTTTGAGTTCCCTGTTTACAACACATAAGGTGTACAAAGCAGTGATTAAGGCATCACTTAATAATATATTCAAAAATTTTACATTTAAAATTGAAATTTACAGTGCATCTGAATTCCTCAGAAAACTGCCTATTTCACAGTAAAGAGTGAGCATTGCTAGTGATGATGATTACTATTGTCAATGTTCTGCAAGAGTTAGGGAGTAAGAACAGCAACTTTCACATAATATTGTATTATAAAGAGACAGAGACTAAAAAGGGGACCAGAGATGGCTCAGAAATACCCTGGTTGTTCGTTCAGAGGAACAGGATTTGATTTCCAGGAGACTATCAACTATATGTAACTCAAGTTCCAGGGGAACGGAGGCCTTTTTGTTTTTCTGTCTCTGGGGACACCAAGCGTTCACATGGTACACAGACATATATATAAGCAAAACACCCACACATATAATATATACATAAATAAAATATTCATTATTTTTTCAAAGGCAGCCCATACCTTCTATATGGAACTTTACAATTGCTTTGTGATGCTCTTTTTCTATTAAATGTGTTGTTCTCGATACAGTTCACTTCATCTGAGCAGTTGCTCATGAACGGCTTGTTTGAGTATGCTAAGAACCAAGAAAAAGCTAGTGGGCAAGAAAACAAATGATGAATCAGGAAACGGAATGAACCTGACAGGTAAGGGCGATTTACATCCACTCAAAGTAAAACATAGAGCAGAAGCGAGAGGTTTATCTGCTTGTAGTAAAATGCAATATCCGATAATGGCAAAGAAGTAAATACTGACAGTACAAATAAATGATCAATGGCCGATGTGAATGGTAGAAGTCACACTGCAGTCACACATGCTCTCAGGACATTGCTGTCATGCAAAGATCAAAAGCATGCTCTAACAGTAAGGAGTTACACTCTGCCTAACTCAAAGAAAAGGAGGACATATCATAGCTATTAATGGCATAAGAGACAAACAGCAAGTACATCAGTTAAACAATTCCATAGGAAAAATGTTGATCATGCAGATGTGGCTCACCATATGGCAGACGTGGTGGAGTCTCCACAGCACTTAGGGACTAAGGCAGGGAGGGGCGTAACAGGCTTGAAGACAATCTGTGTTACAGAATTAGTTCATTGTCACTTTGAGGTACACAGTGAGACCTTATTTCAGAAAAATTATTAACACACACCATTAACACCATTAATAAATGAGTCTGACTGTATAAATTAACTAACACATACATGAATCAGATTGTCAGAGGTATGTAAATAAAAGGCAAATGAATGGACTTAAAGCACATCTTAAGAAGTTAAGTTCAATCATCATAAATTGGCAGTTGCATATCAGTACAGTGGATTGTGGGGTAACATTAGGATCAAATAGGCATCAAAGAGTTAAGACATCAATTTTGAATCCATTAGATTCATGTTATATTTAAAAGTGGCTTTCTTTAAACTCCAGCACTAAGTGGCTAGTTTTTAAAGAAAACCAGTTTATAGAGCAATTTTCACAGGTTCTCTAACACACTCTTTTTTTATTAAAACACTATATGCATGTGTTTTAATGAAGGTATGTTTACATGCATGAGGGAGGCCTAGTACCCATCTTCATTTATAAGAAAAGATGGAGAACTCCATTTTGTTCTTTTTATATAAAACCTAAAGACTAATATCATACCTCAAATATTTATTAAATGTTTATTTCCAAATTGAGTGAAATGCAACATGTAAGGCATATAGGTCAATAGTCAAATTCAAATACTCAGAGCAAAATCCTAGCTCATCTGTACGTGTGCCTTAATGCTTAAGATACATTTAGTAATTGTTTGAATGTTGTTTCCATTATCACCAGATAAATGCACTAAACAAAACCAAAATAACCTAGTAAATAGGGAAAAGATACTTATTATTAAGAAATCAGACAAATTTTGACATTTTATATTTACAAATGAACTAGCTGTATTGGGTTCTTTGCTTTCTGTGAATAACCACCACTTGCTTGTATTTATGCCCTCATGTGTATCTACACGATAGAATACTATTTAGCTGTTAAAAACAAAGACATCGTGAATTTTGCAGGCAAATGGTTGGAACTTGAGAATCTCATCCTGAGTGAGGTAACCCAGAGCCAGAAAGACACAAATGGTGTGTTCTTATAAGTGGACATTAGCTTTAAAATACAGGACAGCCATGCTACAATCTACAGACCAAAAATAACTGGGTAATAAGGAGATCTGAAGGGAGGATGCACTAGTCTCACTCAGAAGGGAAACCTAAGTTGTCATTGGAGATGGATGGGGAGAGGGAACTGGGTAGGAGAAGGCACGAGTTGTGGAATGGGGATAGCAGTCAGGGGGTTGACCATAGGTGAGACCCCTACCAGAGGGGGATTAGAGACTGAATTGACCACCTCTTGCAGCCAGGCAGAACTTCCAGAGGAGGGAGGGGGACATCAATCAACCCATAAAACCTTCAACTCAAAATTTGTCTTGCCTAAAAGATGTACAGAGATACGGATGGAGCAGAGACTGAAGGAACAGCCAACCAATGACTGCCCCAACTTTAGAGCCAATCCATGACACTATTAATGATATTCTCCTATGCTTGCAGATAGGAACCTAGCATAACTGTCTCCTGAGAGGCTTCATCTAGCTGCTGATGGAAACATGCAGAGACCCACAGCCAACATTAGGCAGAGTGGAGGGAGTCTTGAGGAGTAGTCGGGGGAAGGAGACCACAAGAAAACCTACAGAATCAACTAAACTCAGACCATGGGGGCTCACAGAAACTGGACCACCAACCAGAGACTGGACAGGAACTGGGCTTCGACCTCGTACACAGTTGTAGCAAATGTGTAGCTAGGTGTTCATGTGGTCCCCTAACAAGTAGCTGTCTTAGCCTCTGTTTCCTGCCATTGAAATCTTTCCCCGCTACCTGGACTGCTTGGTTAGGCCCCAGCGTGAGAGGATGTGCCTAGTCCTGCTGGGACTAGATATCCCAAGATGGGGTGGTACTCAAGTGGAGGATCCCCTTTTCTGAGGAAAAGAGAGGGGGCAAGGAAAGGAAGGAT
Organism: Rhynchomys soricoides; assembly: GCA_019843965.1. NCBI lineage: Eukaryota > Metazoa > Chordata > Mammalia > Rodentia > Muridae > Rhynchomys > Rhynchomys soricoides. The sequence continues at coordinate 2,558,169 of JADRCH010000088.1, forward strand.
TTTTTAAGGTGGGACAAGGTAGGGGAGGAAGGACGTGAGTTGTGATCAGGATGTAAAGTAAATAAAAAAATTTTAAAAATAAACAGAAAAAGAAAAGAAAAGAAAGGATGATTCTGGCGCTGGCTCTAAGTTTACCACACACAAGCCTATGGTATCTTCCAGTAAACATAGCTGCCCTGCTTCTTATACTGTTCCGCTAACTACTCATCTGTGGTAGTAATGAATAGGTGGAGTGCTAAACTACGTTCAGAGATGGTTCATAGTAGATCATTTATCTTTTGACAAACTTAAAGGCTAAGTCAATTCAACCTAATATAGTAAACCTCTATTGACTGCCTACTAAATGCTCAATTCTGTAATGACATATATACTGTTGACATCAACAGTCAATAAGAAAAATGATCTCTCCTTTTATCAAGTTTTTAACTTAGTCTGATAAGAGAACTGTAAGAATATACCAAGAAAAGATCCATATAAATGTAATACTAAAATTTAAAAAATGTTCAATTTAAAAATATTTAACTTTCATTTCACATTTGAAAAATATGATTTTTCTTGGATAAGAAATAGGGAATGGTGGGGACACTGAAATAACACCTGTGGAATGAAATTCACGAAGCTAGCTTTTTCCTGGATAGGCAATCATTACTCTTCATCTTTAAAAAAGTTAACTGTATTTAAGGAAGGTTAAACAACTTTAATTTGATAACCTGGTGTAATAAATTAAGTGTGAAGCATCATGTCTCCATGGAGTTATGAGATGGGTTACCAGTATCACTGGTAACAGAGGCCGATTAAAAAGACAATAGGCTGGCAGGGTGTACATGAAGTACAAAGAACAAAAATGAATTGCCAATCTTAGATCCTTAGATCCATTTTCAAATGTACTCTGCCCTTAAAAATATTTGTTTCGAGCAGAAAGCCTTATTATATGGAATGGAAAGGACACTTAGTTTATAATTAGTTCAGGTTGTAAATGTGACCCCAAAATGAAAACATCTTCTCATTAGATATTCACTTACTTTGACCAATATATAATCAAAGAAAGATGTCAAGTTGGATAAAAAAAAAAATAGTATATAACCAAACAAAAGTAGGTGATTGGAATTCATGCCTCTATTGAACTTGTCAGTAAGAAAGATCAATGGGAGATTCTGTTTCCATATTAAATCATGTGTTAAGGAATACATACAGGGAGCTGTCTCTATCTTATTTCAGACAGAACTTCGGCTACCTTTGGAATTGGTCTAGAGTAAGTACTTCTGAGATAGGCAAATCTTATTTCTAAAGTGGAGACCTAAATTCTTTGCCTTAAATCAGCTGAAAGAAAAAGAAGATTTTGACAAGAAAATATGTTTTGTATGCCTAAGGAAAATATAAAATATGGAATAGAATTAACCAAAAATAAAAATGAAATCATGAAAGTATAGTATGATAAAATATGGAATAGAATTAACCAAAAAATAAAAATGAAATCATGAAAGTATAGTATTACCATCCCTTCTCTTACATTACAGATGTGAAAACTGAGTTGAGGGGCTATCTAAAAACAAAGCGATTTGACATGAAAATGGAAGACAGACTTTTTGGTAGTTGTTTTAAGACAGGGTCTTACTTTTGATAAAGCCTTGAATTCATAGCAATCCTCCTGCTACAGCCTTCCATGGGTCAGGGAGGAAAGCAGTCTTATTGTTTTGAGGTTTGTGGGGAGATATAAAATAACATCTATTCTACATAGCCTGGAAGATGCAGGAAGACTGATGTTTTTCAAATACATCGTGGTGTTATCCAGTGATTGTACTCGGAATGACTCAAAGGCAGATGCACAAACTTACAGGCAGTTACAGGTTGATGAATCTCACCTGAATGAATCCCTCATCTCTGGGGTGTTATTGGGGAGAGGAAAGAGTGTCTCATGTAGCTGTGCTTCAACATAGTGACCATCATCCCCAGCCCAGAGAGAGCAGTTACTTAAGGAGTGGACCTAGTATTTCTTGGTTGGACTTTCACTACTTTGAAGGTTTTTATGTTGTTGTTGTTATTTTTTGTTTTTGTTTGTTTTGTTTTTTCTTCAGTTTCAATCTCTTTATTACTTATTATTACTTATTACTGGTCTGCTTAGGTTGTTTATCTCCTGTTGGTTTAATTTTGGCAATTTGGATGAATCTGAAAATTTATCCATTTCTTTCAGATTTTCCAACTTAATGGAGTATAGATCTTTAAAAAGTATTTCCTTCTGTACTCTGAATTTCTTTGGTGTCTGTTGTAATGTTTTGTTACCTGTTCATTCCTGATTCTGTTCATTTGGGTTGTCTTCTGATAATTGGGCCGAGAGAATGTCAATCTTGTTTATCTTCTCAGAAAAAAAATGTCATTTCGAGATTCATTGACTGTTTGCATTGTTTTATTTGTATTTAATTAATTTCTGATTTGATTTTTCTTATTTCTTGCTGCCTATTGGATTTGGGTTTAATTTGGTCTTGTTTTTCCAAATTCTTAAGTTGCATTGTTAATTTGTGTTCTGATTTTTTTTTCCCTTTTAAGTGTAGTCACTTAGGGTTATAAATTCCCTCTTATATATGTTTTTAATATTTCCCAGGTATTGTTGTGTTCTGTTTTCAGGAGGCATTTTCTTTCTTTTTTTTTTATTTAATTTTTTTTCACTCCAGATTTTATCCTGCTCCTGGTTCACCCTCTAACTGTCCCACATCCCATACCTTCTCCGGACCCCCCAACCTCCTCCCCACTTCCCATCTCTATGAGGATGTCCCCACCGCAACCTCCCACTTCCCCAGACCTCTCCACTCCCTAGGGCCTCCAATCTCTTGCGGGTTAGGTGCATCTTCTCTAACTGGAGCCAGACCTGGCAGACCTCTGCTGTATATGTGTTGGGGGCCTCATTAGCAGCTGGTGTATGCTGCCTGGTTGGTGGTCCAGTGTCTGAGAGATCTCAGGGGTCCAGGATAATTGAGACTGCTGGTCCTCCTACAGGGTTGCTCTCCACCTCAGCTTTTTCCAGCTTTTCCCTAATTCAGTCACAGGGGTCAGCAGCTTCTGTCCATTGGTTGGGTGTGGAGGGACCTTAGATGAAATTCCCTACATTGGGGAGAGAGGACTTGCAGAGCCCACCTCCAGCAGAAAGACAGGGCATCAAGTGAGGGATAGGGTTGACATCCCACAGTTAAAAACTCTGACCCAGAATTGTTCCTGACTGAAAGAACAGCAGGGATAGAAATGGAGAAGAGCCTGAGGAAAAGAGGCCCAGTGACAGGCCCAAAGTGGGATCCTGCTCTACGGGAGGCCCCAAGGCCTGACACTATTACTGAGGCTATGGAGTGCTCACAAAAAGGGACCTATCATGAATGCCCTCCTAAAGACCCAACAAGCAGCTGAAAGAGTCAGATGCTTTTTCTTTCTTGATTTCTTCTTTGACCCATTTATCATCTAGTAATGAAGTTGTGTTAATTTCCATGAGTTGGTGAACTCATTACAGATTTGCTTGCTAATGATTTTAAGTTTTATTGCATAATGGTCAGATAGGGTACATGAACTATTTTAATTTTTCTGCATTTATTAAAATTTGTTTTGTGATCTAGGATATGGATGTGATCCATTATTTAGAGGCTTCCAGAGACAACTGAATAGATACCAGGTAGGTATCTATTGTGTCTTACAGTTACGATTGATGTGAAGAGACACCATGACTCCAGAAATTCTAATAAAGGAACATATTGAATTGGGGATGCCTTACAGTTTCTGAAGTTTAGTGCATTATCATCATGGTGAGAAGCATGGTGGCATGAATGCAGGCATGATGCTGCAGAGGTAACTGAGAGCTCTACATCGGGATCTGCAGACAATAGGAAGAGACTGAGACACAATGAGGCCTGGCTTGAGCTTCTGAGACCTCAAAGCCAGTACCTAGTGAATCATTTCCTCTAACAAGTCCACACCTCCTAACAGTGCCACTCCATATGGACTGATGGAGACCATTTTTATTCAAACTACCTCATCTATGGATGGTCTCTCTTTCCCCACAAGGTTTTATAGTGACAAACCCTGGTCACATTAATCTAAGAAAAATTAGAACAGAGGTGTTTTAAAGATTTTTTTGATACATATATAATGATATAGCTGACCTAATGCCAAACATTAAAATGAAAACAAACAAACAAAATCAGGCTGAGAATTATGATGTTTTTAAAAGTTACAAGTTGTTGGAATAGGAGCTCTTAAAATTACATAAAACAAATCAATTCCAGGAGAACTTTTCAGCAAAAGACAAAGCTAAGCATTGAGTGACAACATATATGTTAGTACTAAAATTCTATTTTCAAAGGAAGCAAAATTAAGGGTGAACTGGTATTGGGGCAAAGTTATGAAATTGAGATTAAATTTCTGTGACCACTTAAAATTGTATTTAAGAGTATTTTCTTTGCATGCATGTTTGTGCTAGCGGAAGCCAGAGGAGGGTGTCTGATCCTCTGGAATTGAAGTTACCAATGGTTGTGAGCTGCGATGTGAGTGCTAGGAATTGAACCCAGGCCTTCTGGAGGAGAGTGCTCTTACCTGCTAAACCAGGTCTCCAGCTCCCAATCTTTTTTTTTGTTTTAAATACAATATTATTTTTTCCAAAAATTAATCTGAGTAATGCTTTCCATAAAGCTGAAATGGGCGAGATGGGTCTTTGAATAGTTATGAGTAAAAGCCTGGTTAAATTTTAGGCATTCTGATGTGATCTCTTAGTGGATTTATGTGAGGCTTTGTACTTTTCATTTTCCCAAGCTTGTCATTGTGTGATGTATGGTACATTTTAGCATCCTATCTGCCATAAGCAATAAAGACTGGAACCCAAAGAAACTTTAATATTGATTTTCCAAATTTTAATGCAGGTATTTCCATTATTCAGTTATATTGTTTGGGACTTCATTATCTAATTGGTATCATTTTAATATTTAAATCAATAACTTATTATATAACAACATACAATTGAAGTATATTATTTAAAGTTACATTTTATAAGTTGAGTGTCTAAACGATACATTTAAATGTCCACTACCAATCTCTATATTTTGTATTTTGTACTCCAGTTTACCTATACACTTTTGTCCAATAATAACAGAAGAAAGTGATGTAAATTTGTATGTAAAATGCAATAAAAAAATCGCTAAAACTTCATGAAGAAAAGAACGAGGCTTGATAAATGACAGTTCATTTAAAAAGTTATTTTTAAAGTTTTATCTGGTACTTTTAGATCTTACAGATAACTCAGATGACAAGAAGATGAAAAAGGACTGGCTCACAAAAATCTGCAAAGCAGCAGAGTGATAAATGCCTAAACAACTGAATAAGGTTGCCACAGAAAGTGAAGAAAGAATTGGGGCAATTTAACTTGTGTGGTTAAATGTAAGTATTTGAATTCAATATTGCTCCATGGGTGGGGTGCAAACAGTTTAAAAAGGTCAAGGGAGGCAGAAAGTTGTGGCAAAACATGGGAGAATCAATTTGTTCTAAGCAAGGCTGCTCATATGGAGCCCTGAGACAAGAATAATGAAAGACCTTAGAGCATTAGGACACATGGTTTCTGGTTACAAATAACGATCTTATTAATGTAGGAAACATTGTACAACTAATGTGGGATTCTGTGCATGGATCAGAACACTATAGAGCAGTGGCTCATAACTTGTAGGTTTTGACCCCTTTGGGGTCTAATGATTCTCTCACAGGGTATGCTGTATCTATCAGAAAACAAAGATATTTACATTATGGTTTCAAACAGTAGCAAAAATTATAAGGTAGCAACAAAAACAATTCTATGGTTGGAGGTCATACAACATGAAGAATTCACAGTGTTAAAGGCTGCAGCATTAGGAAGGTCGAGAACCACTGCTCTAAATGGAAAATGAAGGAGTTTGGGAAGGCACAACTTGAACAGGGTGGTGGACAGGACGATGAGCTTTGTAAATTCTATTGTATGGAAATACAATAGAAAGGAGACACTGCTCTTTACTGTGGCTGGAATGGGATTAGCTGCTGGAGCTCCAGCCCATTTGCCCTAAATGATAGATGCTATTCCACAATTGTAAGCCAAATCACCTTTCCTCTACTAGGTAGTTTTTTCGTCAGAATATTTATCATAGCAATGGAAATAAAACCCAGAACACAATGATCAGGTATTTATGCCTTGTGGTGGTTATACAAATGAATTGACATTCACAGGGAACTGGTACATAAATGTGGACAGGAGCTTTATTCATACTTGCCAAAAAGTAGAAACAGCCATAACAAGAAATGAGGGAGTCAAAACACATATTAATCAGTGTAGGATTGCTACCATATGATATTCTGAAAAATGCAAAACTAGAGAGCATAGAGATCAGTAGTAACTAGGGCCTAGAGCAGAAGGCAGGATGAATAGGTGGAGCACACAGGATTCTTAAGACAGGAAAATTATTTGTTACAGGACATGTAATGATGCATATACATCTTTGAACATTTGTTAAATCCCATGGAATGTAACATCACAATTTTGAGACTTTATACAAACTGTGACTTTTTTGTTTTGGAGACAAGATAATCTAAGCTATACCTCACAACACTGCTCCTTCCTCAACCTCTCAAGTTTCAGATTATTGGGGGTCACCACTTCTGGTTAAAGATGGACCTTTGATGATCTAGCAGCATGGGTTTATCAGTTACAAAATACCTCTCTGGTGTAGTATCTGATATGAGGCAGACGGTGTTCCAATGGGACAGAAAATATACATGGGCACTTTGTGCTTTTCCATTCAGTTTTTTAGTGAACACAAAATTATTCTAGAAAAAGACTGTTTTTTTTTTTTTTAAAAAAAAATGTATAAGATATACATAAATGATATTTAAAAATTTTAAAAAATCATAAAATAACTAGCAATTAATGATAATCTTTCTGATTATCCAATGGTGTTGAATGTTTTGAATAATGAATATAAAAAAACCAACCAAACAAAAAAATCGCTGCAGTGACACCTGATTACAATGAGCTTGATTGATTCTCTAGATCAGAGTCTTCTTCATTTTCTGATGCCTCTTCTTCATGACATGGGATGTGAAAGAGAGGGAAGGAAAAAGTGTGACAAGGAACCATTAGACAAAGAGCTGGAGAGAAATCAAGGGTAATGCAGGGGCATGTAACACAAGGCCGTGAGACTCGTTCCCAACATGAAAGTAAAGTGGAGACAGAGGACTATGGGAGCCCGAGGATCAGGAAGTTTGATTCTCCTAGGAGTCTCAGGAGCTGGACCCATTAAGTCTCACCTACATGGTTTCCTAAACATGAGCTGAACAAGGAGGGCAGGGAAAGCTCATGGGGGAAGAACACACCAATTGGTTATCCAACAGCAAATGGCCAGCCCTGAAACAATACAGGCAATGCTATATAGGCTGGACAGGTTGTACTTATGTATTTAGGAAAGTGTGTGTGTGTGTGTGTGTGTGTGTGTGTGTGTAGAGAAAGAGAGGAGGGCGGAGACAGAAAGAGAGAGGTACAGAAAGGCAGAGAGAGAAGTGTATAACAACACTAATGAAAATGGTGTCCATAAATTGGAAAAGGAACAAGGAGGGGTATATTGTAGGTTCCGAGGAAAGGGGGGGGTAGTACAATATTAATCTGATAGGAATTCAAACAATAAATTATTTTTTAAAAGAAAGTAAGTTGAAGGAACTGGCAACATCAGAGAAGAGTTCACTGAATTTCTCCCAGTTATTCAATGGTCCCAACATATTTTTTGGAAGAAGTAAGAAAATGTAATAAGAAAAGTAGGTCATAATAATTTTTAAAATGCAGCATAAATGTTAAGAATTGTGTATATAATTAGTTCTTTCATCATTCCCAGGTACTGAAGACACCTACAAGGAAACAAAAGAAAATATGACATATTTGTTAACGTCAGCAACATCATACCATAAAGTAACAACAGTTACCTATGGTAGGCTAATGAGACCAATGAAATACCAAGAGAAGCCTAGGGAGCTACTTGGGTGAAGCTCAATTTGGAAGGAGGAATGCATAAGTAAGAGATTAGTGTACTAGCCTCTTAGCTGTGCTCCTGGCCCCCAAAGGTGAGGAGGGCTAAGGTAAGGCTTCTTTCTTATGAACTTAGGTATTTAGACGGGATAATGCCACTCTGTGATGTCACCAATTTTTGATAAAAGGTCAATGTTTACTTTTTAGCCCAGTCTAATGATATATCGGCATCCAAACTTGTTCATTATTAACTTTGGTGAGAAGTGGCAAGCATAATTATTATTTATTTGTGTGTGTTTGTATATGTGTTCTTCAGGGTTTCATGGCAAATGTTTTCTCTTTTAATTGTCATCTTGCTGGCCCTAGGCATTACTCTCTCTTAGTGACTTACCCTGATGTTTGGGGACCAGTTTTCATTCTATTTTTAGAGATGCTGCATACTCTGAAAATGTCACTGTGATTCTGTGTAACACATATGCAGCTGCGAATGTGCCTCAGGAAGTGGGGAAGAAAACAGGACATAAGACCTTTTCCAATTATTTTTGTTTTCTATCATGACTCTTCTTCACAGAACGTCACTTGAAAACAGAGGGTGACCTCTCTAGGTCTTTTATGCTAAGGTCTACTGCAGATCTTCACCTACCCGCAAAGACAGACTGACAGGCATCTGCTCTGTCCTGATCATCAATGTACGTCACTTAAACTCGTTTGCTTTTACTGCACTTTGTCTAACATTCCATCTCTAATCCCCCTCACTTACAGCCTCCTTCACACAGTTTCATAAAAACTCTTCTCTCCTTTTTTCCCCTTCTGAGCCCTGTACAATAACAATTCAATTAACCATCAAGTCTTTCCCCAAATGTTATGTACTACAACCTAATTAGCACATCAGATGACTTACTATTGGTTTTATACTGTCCTGTTTTCTTAGTATTTATCATTCTTTTAAAAAAACTAACCTTCAATCTCTTCAGAAATGATTTGTGTTATAGAACATTCTGAGTACTATAAGCATTTCTAAAAGCATTAGTTATTGACTGAGCGCATTTATTTTTTTCTGCTCCATTGCCTTCTGTTGTGGTGACCCCAACTATATAATTATCTTGTTACTTCATAACTGCAATTTTGCTACTGTTATGAATCATACAGTAACTATCTGATATGCAGGATATTTGGCATGTGACCTCTGTTGAGTCACGACGCACAGGTTGAGAACCGCTGTGTAGAGTATCATACAACAGAACTAATGTATTCCTCTCATTTGCCTTGAAACCACTGCAATCTGAGATTTACTTACCTTCTCTTCCAAGTGCAGCCCAGAGAGCCGCAGATAAGCCACAGGTGCGAATGCATCAGCGGAGTGGATGACTGCTTCTGAAGAGTCCCTGCAACACAGAGTTTATGGTACTCAGAAAATACATACCCTGTAGCTAGTTCACTCCTACTGCTGAGAGAAGAGAACTGGGATCCTCCCACACTAAGATAAACGCTGTCCATTTCCCTGTGTAAAGGGCACACAGCTCATACTCAAAGTTTCCACAGAACTCTGAATGATTTGGAGATTGCAGATGTTCAATTGTACTCTACAAATTTGCAGGGCTAAACATTAGACTTCACGGCCTAGTCTTCGTTGTGCCTCCATCTTTAAGAGGCAACTGACTCAGTGAATTATGCACTCCCTAAGCCATCCCTCACAAAAGGAAGCTGCTATTGCTGGTGAGCTCTGGCTGAACTCTTTGCACTGTACGACCATTGCTGTCCACACAGATTGTAAGAGGGTAATTAGCACCTTCAGGTAATACGGTATGAACTGCTTGTGGCCACCATATGGATACATGTAAGTTTTAATAAAAATTCCCTGTAAATAACTTATAAATAACTAAGATTATTTGTAAAATTATATTAACTACTCTGCATTTCAACTGAAAATGTAAAGATAGATATTCCTCATATCTAATTTCTCATAAATTATTTCCATTGCATATATTAATCTTAGCATCTGACCACTGCAGATGGTCAAGGATAATCTTTAATTCCTTTTTAAAAAAAATTATTTATATTCATTTTATGTGTATGAGTGTTTAGTCTGCACAGATGTACCATGTGCATGCCTGGTAAACTTAGAGTCCAGAAAAAGGCATAAGATCCCTGTAATTGGAGTTACAGAAAAGATGTTTTGTCCCACCATATGGATTCTGGGAAAAAAAACCTTGGGTCTTCCGGTAGAGCAACAAGTGCTCTAACTGCTGAACCATCTCTCCAGATCTATTATTTTAACTCTAATTTTTAAAATTAAAATTCTTTTTATGCTTTATTTTATTTTATTTTAAAACTGTGTGTATTTTTGTGTGTCTGTGTGTAGGTTTGTGCACGAAACTGCAATGTCTGTGGAGGTCTGCCAGATGTTATTATTGGGAACTAAACTTGGGTCCTCTGCAAGAGCTGTACATGATCTTAACAGTGCAATGGAGCCACCTTTCTAGACACTTTCTTCAACTCCTTGAGATTAGTGTAAAACATACTTGAATCTGGTTTTTCTAATTAGAATGTTATGTAATGTCAGAAGATGAAGCCACAAAATACTTGAGTACAGAATACTAAATTTTCACAGGGAAATATTGGTACATATCACCTGCAAGATAAAAAAAACTATATATATGATGATTAAAAATTCAATACATATTCATGAGTCTTTACTATCAAATATGAATCTTCATATTATAAAATGACATTAAGAAGACAAGCATTAAAAGAAAAGCAACTTATACATATTGATCCTTTAAAGAACCAAATTTTTGATGAAGAGGTAAAATGAGCTTTTAGTGATTAATCAATGCAGATATGTTGCCAGATAAAATGGGAAGGAGAAACAGCACAGAAAGAGATAGGATGCAGGTGGAAGGAGAACCCACTACCACACGTGATTCTGAAGTCTACATGCGTGCTGTGTCATGCTTGTCTACTTCTCTTTACATGTCTCTTTCTCTTCTCCCCCCGTCTTACATACAAATGTATATACATACACAGAGAGAGAGAGAGAGAGAGAGAGAGAGAGAGAGAGAGAGAGAGAGGAAAGGAAGGAGGAAAAGAGGGAGACATAGGACACAGGGAGAGGAAGGGAGAGAGAGAGAGAGAAAGACAGAGAGAGAAAGAGAAGCACACAGAAACACAGAGAACTAGGAGGGGAACTTGTCAGAAAGAAGGAAGATCCTGGTTAAATATACCTTTACTGACTCTTTTCCTTAACAAAAGGACCAATACTCCTTGTGTCATCATCTGCATCGGGTTTGAGTTTCTGTAGCTACAAAATGGAAGACACTGAACTTCACTGTTGAAGTACCATGATGCTGAGATCATTTGGCGACACAGTCAAAGTGTAGTACTTTGTACAGTTAGGTGTCTATGAAGACCTCTGGTTGCACCATGACATGGATCTCTCAGAGATTGGTCGGAGTATCATTCCTTTGCATTACTTGATCTTTTTTTCTTTCCTCTTGTGGTCAATTTTGTATTTGTTTTTTTTTTTGTGTGTGTGTTTTTTGTTATTTTCGAGACAGGGTTTCTCTGTGTAGCCCTGGAACTCACTCTGTAGACCAGGCTGGCCTCAAACTCAGAAATCCACCTGCCTCTGTCTCCCAAGTGCTGGGATTAAAGGCGTGCGCCACCACTGCCCGGCTCAATTTTATATTAATAAGTAAATATATTCACATTTTCCCATTATTACTCTAAGTTTATCCAAACATGTAAATGTCTTTCCTTAATAATAAGGAGCATTGTTTCATGGAAGTACATTTCCTGTTTACAAAATTGTTTTGTGATCATCATGGCAATTAAAAAGCTCTCTCCTCTACAAATTTCTATGTAATAATCTTTTATCATAGTTAATAGAAAGACATATTTTCCCTTCAAGCTTATAAAGGTAGAAACAACAGGCATCAATAGTGATCTGCAGAATTTGATGGGAACATTAGGTGTTCCATAAAAACATGCCAAATCAGTGGTATGCTAATTATTAATGCAAAAGACATTTGAAAAACATGAAAGCAAGAGTGAGGAATGCTTCAGTTGGGAATGAAACCTTTTTAATTTTAATGTTCCCAGATTATTCCCTTATGAATAATAACTCATTATTAATTGTTCAAAGAATTCAAGTCTCAATGTTGAAAAGTATCAAAGCTGCTCATTCTATCATGTATAATTTTAACAATCTTTTCCAAGAAGCTTGAGCTTGGGAGAAAAAACAAACCCAAGAACAAGTGGAAGAAATGTTCTCCCAGCAGACAAGATGAGCAGCACAATGAGGAGATGGCTAAGAGGGTGATGGGTGGACAGAGGTCCCGCTCTGCAGCGCACTAATCCCTAAATTCACTGTGGAGGGTGATGGGTGGACAGAGGTCCTGCTCTGCAGCGCACTAACCCCTAAATTCACTGTGGAGGGTGATGGGT